>JAWMAR010002270.1:0-2500 GCA_036785375.1 Leucoraja ocellata
GTTGAAAAATCCCTGTAGAGGCGTACACTGGCCCTATCCCCAAACTCTAGCTCTGTTACATTGATGACTGCATCAGTGCTACCTCCTGCACCTGTGCAGAACTCATGGACTTCATGGACAGGAAGGCACTACAACGGGTGGTGAAAACCACTCAGTACATCATCGGTCCCCGCTCCCTGCCATGGATGCCCTCCACCGAAAACGGTGTCTGAGACGGGCCGGGAAGATCATCAAAGACACCTCCCACCCTAACCATGGACTGTTTGCCCTCCTCCCATCAGGGAGGCCGTACAGGAGCCTCAGGTCTCGTGCTAGTAGGATGAGGAACAGCTTCTACAACAACACTATCACATTGCTGAACTCGGAGTCCCGCCGATAGATTTCTCCAGTCTCTCCGTCCACATTGTTTGCTTATTCTGTATTTTTATTTCTATATTGCACTATTACTACGGACTGACGCTAAACTGCATTTCGTTGTACCCATTCTTGTATCTGTGCAATGACGATAAAGTTGAATTGAATTGAATCATCAACTCCCCCCAAAATTTCATCCTGCACCCAAATTTACTTGGACCATCTACGACACCACCCTCCCTTCTTGATCTCACTGTCTCCATCATTGAAAATAGACTATTGACTGATGTCCATTACAATTCCAATGACTCCCTCAACTATCTCGACTACACTTCTTCCCACCCTGCTTCCTGCAAAGACACTATCCCCTACACCAAACTCCTCCGTCTACGCCGCACCTGTGCCCAAGATGAGGTGTTCCATTCTAGGACATTAGGGAATGGGGGTTCCCCTCTCCTATCATAGATAAGGCCCTCACTCAAGTCTCCTCGGCACCCCGCAGCTCTGCCCTTGCTCCCCTTTGTCACAACAGAGACAGAGTCCCCTTGGTCTTTACCTTCCACCCCATCAGTCATCGCATACAACACATAATCCTCTGAAATTTCTGCCACCTCCAACGGGATCCCACTATTTAGTTATACCAAGCCAATTAACCTACAAACCGGCACGTCTTTGGACTGTGGGAGGAAACTGAAGATCTCAGAGAAAACCCACGCAGGTCACAGGGAGAACGTATAAATTCCATACAGACAGCACCCGTAGTCAGGATCGAACCCAGGTCTCCGGCACTGCAAACACTGTAAGGCAGCAACTCTACCGCTGTGCCACCTTGTTTTGTCCACAGAGTGCAGAGGATCATTGGGACAGAGCTACCAGCCTTGGAGGGCATCTACCACACACAGTGCCTCAGGAAGGCCGTCAGCATCCATAAGGACTCATCACACCCTTGTAATGGACTGTTTGAACTACTTGCCTCCGGCAGACGTTACAAGGCCTTCTACGCCCGAACCTCCAGGCTCAGAAACAGCTTTATTCCAAGAGCTATAGTGGCTCTGAACCAGCCCTGCTGAGTGCCCTCCCACCCATCCCACCCGGACAGTCTCCCTCGGATGGTCACATCACTCAGCTTGCTTATTTATTTATTTTACTTTCTTGTACATCGGTGGAACTGCATACTAAATCTCGTTGCACTGACGTGCAATGACAATAAAAGATATCATTATTATTATTATTATTATTTCTGGACATTTTAATTCTCCTTCCCATTCTTATCCTGAGCTTTCTGTCCACGGTCTCCTCCATTGTCAGAGTGAGGGCTAAATGCAAATTGGATGAACAGCATCTCATATTTTGCTTGACCAGCTCACAGCCCAGTGGTATGTACGTTGATTTATCTCACTTCAGGTAACCCGAGCTTTCCTCTCTCTCAATCCCTTCTCCAACCATGTTGCATGAGCTTACAGTTCTGGTCACCACATTATAGGAAAGGTATGGATGGGGTGGAGAAAGTGTAGAGATGGTGCATTGTGTTCAGTTCTGCTCACCCTGCTATAGGAAGGTTGTCATTAAACTGGGAAGACTGCAGAGAAGATTTATGAGCAGGTGCTAAGAATCAAGGGGCTGAGCTATAGGGGGAGTTTGGGCAGGCTAGGACTGTATTCTTTCGAGTGCAGGAGGCTGAGGGATGACCTTACTGAGGAGATTCCAAAGGCATTTTAGTACATGGAGGGTAAGAATGTAGTGAGGGAATATGGCCTCTCTGAAACTAGTGATCATCTCTGTGTGGAGCTGCAGAAGACGGGCAAGGTCCTCACTGAGTATTTCTCCATTGTCTCCATGACTCCGGTTGAAGCCCAGTGGAGCAACAGCAGCAGCAGCAGCGGGGAGTTTAAAGAGGAGCCATTGGAATACAGTAAGGATGCAGGATGACGTGGGTGTGCTGTAGCTGCGTGATGTGGGAGCTGGTGGACCCCAGTGTGGTTACTCATGATCACATCTGCAGCTAGTCAAGTCAAGAGTGTTTTATTGTCCTGATACCAAACAATGAAATTCTTACTTACAGCAGCACAACAGATATGTCAATGTATGTACATGTATATATATATGAAGTTGTATACATGGATATATATGGAACTAATTATTATGC
>JAWMAR010002270.1:7500-150910 GCA_036785375.1 Leucoraja ocellata
TTGAACAATCCCTGTACAGGCGTACACTGGCCCTATCCCCAAACTCTAGCTCTGTTACATTGATGACTGCATCAGTGCTACCTCCTGCACCTGTGCAGAACTCATGGACTTCATCGGACAGGGAGGCACTACAACGGGTGGTGAAAATCGCTCAGTACATCATCGGTGCCCCGCTCCCTGCCATGGATGCCCTGCACCGAAAACGGTGTCTGAGACGGGCCGGGAAGATCATCAAAGACCCCTCCCACCCTAACCATGAACTGTTTGTCCTCCTCCCATCAGGGAAGATTTACAATGATGTTGCCAGGTCTTGAGGGGCTGAGCTATAGGGAAAGGTTGGACAGGCTAGGAATGTATTCCTTGATGTGCAGGTAGCTGAGAGGTGATCTTATGATATGTGTAGGAAGAAAATGCAGATGCTGTTTAAATCGAAGATAGACACACAAAGCTGGAGTAACTCAGCGGGACGGGCAGCATCTCTGGAGAGAAGGAATCGGTGACGTTCCGGGTCGAGACCCTTGTTCAGATCTTATGATAGGTGTATAAAATCATGAGTGGAAATAGTTAGGATCAATGTGTAGACTTTTACTCCATGTAGGGGAATCAAAAACCATAGGACAAAAGGTTAAGTTGAGAGGGGCAAGGTTTTAGACAAACCCTGAGGGGCAGCATTTTCACCCAGAAGGTGGTGGATACATGACTGATCTGCCAGAGCAGGTAGTTGCGGCAGGTACTATAACAACATTTAAACGGCAATTGGACAGGTACAGGCCTTTATCAGTGCTATATGACCCCATGACTTGAACACTAAATTGTCATGGAAAATGTGTCCCTCTCCCCACCCACTCGCACCCATTCACCAAGCCGTCCTTGTTTACTAGTTCGTGTTACTAGTTTGCATCTGTTGCTTAATTTGCATCTGAAACATTTCACCAAATATAATTTGTTTCCTTGACGTGAAAAGGCATTTGTTGTCAGTCTTTGTGCTTCCTGTTAAAATACAGCAGAATTAACCCATGAAATACTTTGATTGCGATCTGTAAAGTCTGCAGGAGCAAGAGTGAATTATTTAGAAATTACTATGGAAGAACAGGCCGTTCAGCCCAACATCTCAGTGACAGACTTTATCCTCCACTCCAGCATCATCCAACGTGGCAGCATTGAGCTGTGTGGTGGAATGAGGGCTGGAAATGGAAACACAGCATCATTGCTGTTGGACTCAAACACGTCACATTGGACACTGGTCTCTGTGCTCTGGAACTGTAACAGGCAGACAGTAAATGGGGCATTGGCTGCTGTTCGCATAAATACAGCATGCCAACAGGCTCTGTGGTCCATGTTCCATTTGCTCATCCGTCTACACCTTTCCTATCCACGTACCTGTCCAAACGACATTTAACTGCCGTAATTGTACTCCCATAGACCACCTCCTCTGGTTGTTTGTTCCATGAATCCAGTACACTCTGTGTGTGAAAGGTCCCATTTAACTCTTTCCCTGCTCACGTTGGAACATCGAACATTACAGCTCAGAAATAGTCGCTTAGTCCACAATATCTGCACCGAATGTGATGCCAGGTCAAACTAATCTCATCTGCCTGCACGTTGTCCATAACCCTCCGTTCCCTGCATATACCTGTGCCTGTCTAAAAGGCTCTTAAACACCACTATCACCACCACTAACTCCACCACAAATCCTGGGAACACCTCATTTAAACTTTCATCCTCTCACCTTAAAGCTATGTCCTTAAGTCTTTGATATTGCCACCCTGGGAAAAAGATTCTGAACGTCCACTCTATCAATTATGAGACACGATTTACCATGTTGACTATCCTACATCAGTCCATCCCTTTATGCCAATTCTAAGCCGTAGTTATGGGCACCTGCATGGGCCCCAGTTATGCCTGCCTCTTTGTAGGCTACGTTGAACAATCCCTGTACAGGCGTACACTGGCCCTATCCCCAAACTCTAGCTCTGTTACATTGATGACTGCATCAGTGCTACCTCCTGCACCTGTGCAGAACTAATGGACTTCATCGGACAGGAAGGCACAACGGGTGGTGAAAACCGCTCAGTACATCATCGGTGCCCCGCTCCCTGCCATGGATGCCCTCCACCGAAAACGGTGTCTGAGACGGGCCGGGAAGATCATCAAAGACCCCTCCCACCCTAACCATGGACTGTTTGCCCTCCTCCCATCAGGGAGGCGGTACAGGAGCCACAGGTCTCGTGCTAGTAGGATGAGGAACAGCTTCTACAACAACACTATCACATTGCTGAACTCGGAGTCCCGCCGATAGATTTCTCCAGTCTCTCCGTCCACATTGTTTGCTTATTCTGTATTTTTATTTCTATATTGCACTATTACTACGGACTGACGCTAAACTGCATTTCGTTGTACCCATTCTTGTATCTGTGCAATGACGATAAAGTTGAATTGAATTGAATCATCAACTTCACCCCAAATTTTCATCCTGCACCCAAATTTACTTGGACCATCTACGACACCACCCTCCCTTTCTTGATCTCACTGTCTCCATCATTGAAAATAGACTATTGACTGATGTCCATTACAATTCCAATGACTCCCTCAACTATCTCGACTACACTTCTTCCCACCCTGCTTCCTGCAAAGACACTATCCCCTACACCAAACTCCTCCGTCTACGCCGCACCTGTGCCCAAGATGAGGTGTTCCATTCTAGGACATTAGGGAATGGGGGTTCCCCTCTCCTATCATAGATAAGCCCCTCACTCAAGTTTCCTCGGCACCCCGCAGCTCTGCCCTTGCTCCCCTTTGTCGTAACAGAGACGGAGTCACCTTGGTCTTTACCTTCCACCCCATCAGTCATCGCATACAACACATAATCCTCTGGAATTTCTGCCACCTCCAACGGGATCCCACTATTTAGTTATACCAAGCCAATTAACCTACAAACCTGCACGTCTTTGGACTGTGGGAGGAAACTGAAGATCTCAGAGAAAACCCACGCAGGTCACAGGGAGAACGTATAAATTCCATACAGACAGCACCCGTAGTCAGGATCGAATCCAGGTCTCCGGCACGGCAAACACTGTAAGGCAGCAACTCTACCGCTGTGCCACCTTGTTTCATCCACAGAGCGCAGAGGATCATTGGGACAGAGCTACCAGCCTTGGAGGGCATCTACCACACACGGTGCCTCAGGAAGGCCGTCAGCATCCATAAGGACTCACCACACCCTTGTAATGGACTGTTTGAACTACTTCCCTCCGGCAGACGTTACAAGGCCTTCTACGCCCGAACCTCCAGGCTCAGAAACAGCTTTATTCCAAGAGCTATAGTGGCTCTGAACCAGCCCTGCTGAGTGCCCTCCCACCCATCCCACCCGGACAGTCTCCCTCGGATGGTCACATCACTCAGCTTGCTTATTTATTTATTTTACTTTTCTTGTATATCGGTGGAACTGCATACTAAATCTCGTTGCACTGACGTGCAATGACAATAAAAGATATCATTATTATTATTATTATTATTTCTGGACATTTTAATTCTCCTTCCCATTCTTATCCTGAGCTTTCTGTCCACGGTCTCCTCCATTGTCAGAGTGAGGGCTAAATGCAAATTGGATGAACAGCATCTCATATTTTGCTTGACCAGCTCACAGCCCAGTGGTATGTACGTTGATTTATCTCACTTCAGGTAACCCCGGCATTCCCTCTCTCTCTCTATCCCTTCTCCAACCATGTTGCATGAGCTTACAGTTCTGGTCACCACATTATAGGAAAGGTATGGATGGGCTGGAGAAAGCGTAGAGATGGTGCCTTGTGTTCAGTTCTGCTCACCCTGCTATAGGAAGGTTGTCATTAAACAGGGAAGACTGCAGAGAAGATTTATGAGCATGGTGCTAAGAATCAAGGGGCTGAGCTATAGGGGGAGTTTGGGCAGGCTAGGACTGTATTCCTTCGAGTGCAGGAGGCTGAGGGATGATCTTACTGAGGAGATTCCAAAGGCATTTTATAAGTACATGGAGGGTAACAATGTAGTGAGGGAATATGGCCTCTCTGAAACTAGTGATCATCTCTGTGTGGAGCTGCAGAAGACGGGCAAGGTCCTCACTGAGTATTTCTCCATTGTCTCCATGACTCCGGTTGAAGCCCAGTGGAGCATCAGCAGCAGCAGCAGCGGGGAGTTTAAAGAGGAGCCATTGGGAATACAGTAAGGATGCAGGATGACGTGGGTGTGCTGTAGCTGCGTGATGTGGGAGCTGGTGGACCCCAGTGTGGTTACTCATGACCACATCTGCAGCTCGTCAAGTCAAGAATGTTTTATTGTCCTGATACGAAACAATGAAATTCTTACTTACAGCAGCACAACAGATATGTCAATGTATGTACATGTATATATATATGAAGTTGTATACATGGATATATATGGAACTAATTATTATGCTGTTTATATATATATATATATATATATATCTATGTAAATATTATAATCTGTTTAATAATAGTACAAAGACAAAATCAATGCCTCCAAGTTGATGTAGTTCTGAGCTTATTTGGCATTTGTAGTGTTTAACACCCTGATGGTTGTGGATGGTTGTAAAGAATCTGTCCCTGAATCTGAACGTTACAATTTTCAGGTTCTTATACCTTCTTCCCGATGGCAGGAGTGAAATGAGAGTGTGGCCAGGGTGGTGTGGGTCTCTGATGATGCTGGTTGCCTTTTTGAGGCAGTGAGTCCTGTAGGTCCTGGATGGGCACGTCAGTACCCTGGTGAACCAGGCAATGTTCACCACGTTTTGCTCCCTTCTTCATTCTTGGGTGTTTGAGTTGCCGAACCAGGCTGTGATGCAACTAGTCAATGTTCTCTCTACTGTACACCTGGAGAAGTTCAAGAGAGTATTCGTTAGCGTACCAAACTTGTAAGGAAATAGAGGTGTTGATGGGCTTTCTTTATGATTGCATCAATGTGCTGGTTCCAGTACTGATTTTCACAGATATGCACGCCCAGGATTTAGAAGTGTTTGACTCTCTCCATCACCGCCCCGTCGATGAAGACGGGTGTGTGGATCCTCGCCTTCCTCTTCCAAAGGTGTTGAGAGCAAGGTTGTTGTTCTGACACCAAGTAGTCAGTCGATTTATCTCCCTCCGATACTCAGACTCATCATCATCTGTAATTCGACCAACAAAGGTGGTGTCGATGGCAATTTGAAGATGGAGTTGGAACTGTGTCCAGCTACATAGTCATGAGTATAGAGGGAGTAGAGCAGGGGGCTGAGCACACTGCCTTGAGGTACTCCTGTTGTGATGGTTATCGAGGAGGAAGTGTTGCTGCCAACTCTTACAGATTGTGGTCTCTTGATGAGGATGTGTTGGTTATTTGAGGAATTCAAGCTCAAAATTGACAACCTGGAATCTGAGTTTCAAAAACTGCGGCACATCAGGGATGGGGAGAATTTCCTGGATGCTGGGTACCTGGAGGCAGTCACACCCATTAGGTTAACTACATCCAACTCGGTCTGTGTTCAGGAGGAGGATGGTGTGAGGCAGGTGGGGCTCAAGAGGGAATGCTGAATTAGCCGTCATCCTTGAGCTTGTCTAACAGGTCTGAGAGTTTGCTCCCAGTGTGAATGAGCATGAGGGCCTTAGGATGGATGTGCAACTGAACAATGGCACCATGGATCAGGGAGCCATTCAAGGGGGACACAGGATGATGTGGGTGTGCTGTAGCTGCATGATATGGGAGCTGGTGGACCCCAGTGTGGTTACTCATGACCATATCTGCAGCTGGTCCTCGAGTGTTTTATTGACAACTAGACCAAGTGGGACCCGTTGGGTCTCGTACCCTCAACGAGCGGTTGCACGGGGGGGGGGGGGGGGGGGGGGGGAGGGGGAACTGCGGAGTCACACACACTAACCACCGCACACACACTAACCCCCCCCCAACACACACACACACACACACACACACACACACACACACACACACACACACACACACGCACACACACACACATGCACCCACACACACAGACACACACACACACGCACCCACACAGACACACACACACACACACACAGACACACACACCCACACACACGCACACACGCACACACACATGCACCCACACAGACACACACAGACACACACACACACGCACACACACAGACACACACACACACGCACACACACAGACACACACACACACACAGACACACAGACACACACACACACACACACACACACACACACACACACACAGACACACATGCACCCACACACACACACACACACACACACACACACACACACACACACACACACACACACACACACACACACAAAGACGCACTCAAAGACATAGACACAGACACTCACAAACATGTACACACATTCACCCACTCACACAGACCGACACACTCACAGACACATACAGACACACATACAGACACGCAGACAGACACACATACAGCCACTCACACAGACACTCACACACAGCCACTGACACACACACAGACACTCACACAGACTCACAGACAGACTCACACACAGACACTCACACACAGACTGACACACTCACACATACACTCACACGGACACATACAGCCACTCACGCAGACACTCACACACAGCCACTGACACACACACAGACACTCACACAGACTCACAGACAGACTCACACACAGACACTCACACACAGCCACTGACACACACACAGACACTCACACAGACTCACAGACAGACTCACACACAGACACTCACACACAGACAGACACTCACACAGACACTCAAACACACACACATACACAGGCACTCACAGACAGACACTGACACATACACAGACACAGACAGACACACACACACAGACACACAATGGGCCAAATGGCCTGTTCCTGTGCTGTATGATGCTGGACAACTGTCTCTCTCTCATCCCCATTATCTTTTCTCTCTCTCACACACTCCCTATCCCTCCATTCCATCAATCCCTCTCATTTCCAGGTTCACCTGTCACTCACTTTCCATCATAAGATGACAGTTATCTTGTTCTTGATCTTATCCATACCAAGTCTGAAGAAGGGTCTCGAGCCGAAACGTCACCTATACCTTCTCTCCAGAGATGCTGCCTGTCCCGCTGTGTTACTCCAGCTTTTTGTGTCTGTCTTTGGAGTTTAATGCAGATAGGTGCAAGTTGTTGCATTTTGAGAAGTTAAAGTAGGGCAGAACCACAGTGATTGGTGGGGCCCTGGGGAGTGTTGTAGAGCACAGGGATCTTGGATAGTTGCCTAAATATAGTTCCCTATAAGTGGCAACATAGGTAGATAGGGTGGTCAAGAAAGTTGTTGGTACATTTATCTTCATCAGTCAGGATACTGAAGGTTGAGAAGTTATGTTACAGTTGTACATTGGTGAGGCTGCACTTGTGATGTTATCACATTTTCTCCAGAGATGCTGCCTGACCCACAGAGTTACTCCAGCATTTTTTGTCTTTGGTATAATGGAATGGAATACTTTATTGCTGCGTACCCAATGTATACAAATAGCAAACACCTACAGTGCTGACAAAGTTACAAAGTACGCCGGATCTTCCATTTGATCACTTCCCCCCCTCCATAGTGCCCATCCCCCCCTCCACAGTGCCCCCCCCCACCCCCCCTCCACATTGCCCCACCCCCTCCACAGTGGTCCCCATTGTTCTTTGTTCCCCAATTCTCCATTGTTCTCCCGCTACCTCCCTCACGACGGTCCCCCCACGCCGGGTCCCAGCCGCATTCCCAGCCCACAGCCGTGGCCCGTCGGGAAGCCTCTTGCCCGTCGGGAAACCAGATAAACCAGCATCTGTAGTTACTCTTTATTACATTTGGAGTACTGTGTTCAGTTTTGGCCACCCTGCTATAAATATTATATCAGTAAGCTGGAAAGAGTGCAGAGAAGATTTACAATGATGTTGCCAGGACTTGAGGGGCTGAGCTATAGGGAAAGGTTGGGCAGGCTAGGAATGTATTCCTTGATGCGCAGGTAGCTGAGAGGTGATCTTATGATATGTGTAAGAAAAAAATGCAGATGCTGTTTAAATCGAAGATAGACACACAAAGCAGGAGTAACTCAGCGGGACAGGCAGCATCTCTGGAGAGAAGGAATCGGTGACGTTCCAGGTCGAGACCCTTCTTCAGATCTTATGATAGGTGTATAAAATCATGAGTGGAATATTTAGGATCAATGTGTAATCTTTTACTCAGCGTAGGGGAATCAAAAACCAGAGGACAAAAGGTTAAGTTGAGAGGGGCAAGGTTTTAGACAAACCCTGAGGGGCAACATTTTCACCCAGAAGGTGGTGGATACATGACTGATCTGCCAGAGCAGGTAGTTGCGGCAGGTACTATAACAACATTTAAACGGCACTTGGTTAGGTACAGGCCTTTATCAGTGCTATATGACCCCATGACTTGAACACTAAATTGTCATGGAAAATGTGTCCCTCTCCCCACCCACTCGCACCCATTCACCAAGCCGTCCTTGTTTACTAGTTTGTGTTTCTAGTTTGCATTTGTTGCTTAATTTGCATCTGAAACATTTCACCAAATATGATTTGTTTCCTTGACGTGAAAAGGCATTTGTTGTCAGTCTTTGTGCTTCCTGTTAAAATACAGCAGAATTAACCCATGAAATACTTTGATTGCAATCTGTAAAGTCTGCAGGAGCAAGAGTGAGTTATTTAGAAATTACTACGGAAGAACAGGCCGTTCAGCCCAACATCTCAGTGACAGACTTTATCCTCCACTCCAGCATCATCCAACGTGGCAGCATTGAGCTGTGTGGTGGAATGAGGGCTGGAAATGGAAACACAGCATCATTGCTGTTGGACTCAAACACATCACATTGGACACTGGTCTCTGTGCTCTGGAACTGTAACAGGCAGACAGTAAATGGGGCATTGGCTGCTGTACACATAAATACAGCATGCCAACAGGCTCTGTGGTCCATGTTCCATTTGCTCATCCCTCTACACCTTTCCTATCCACGTACCTGTCCAAACGACATTTAAATGTTGTAATTGTACTCCCATATACCACCTCCTCTGGTTGTTTGTTCCATGAATCCAGTACACTCTGTATGAAAGGTCCCATTTAACTCTTTCCCTGCTCACTTTGGAACATAGAACATTACAGCTCAGAAATAGTCCCTTAGTCCACAATATATGCACTAAATGTGATGCCAAGTCAAACTGATCTCATCTGCCTGCACGTTGTCCATATCCCTCCGTTCCCTGCATAGCCTCCATCAAGAAAAAACAACCCTAACCTATCCAGGCTCTCCTTATATCTCGGACCTTCCTGTCCCAGCAACATCCTTGTGAAACTTCTGATGCCTCTCTAGCTTAGTCACATCCGTCCTGTAGCATCTGCGCACCATGCGGTCTCACCAATGCTCTATACAGATGTAACATGATGTCTCCACACATGTACAAGAGTGGTCTCCAGCACTTTGTCCACCCGAGTCATCATATTCAGGGAAGTATGTATTTGGAGTATGTATCGGAGTCCCGCCGATAGATTTCTCCAGTCTCTCCGTCCACATTGTTTGCTTATTCTGTATTTTTATTTCTATATTGCACTATTACTACAGACTGACGCTAAACTGCATTTCGTTGTACCCATTCTTGTATCTGTGCAATGACAATAAAGTTGAATTGAATTGAATCTTCAACTTCACCACCAAATATCATCCTGCACTCAAATTTACTTGGACCATCTCCGACGCCACCCTCCCTTTCCTGATCTCACAGTCTCCATCATTGAAAATAGACTATTGACTGATGTCCATTACAAACCCAATGACTCCCTCAACTATCTCGACTACACTTCTTCCCACCCTGCTTCCTGCAAAGACAGTATCCCCTACTCCAAATTCCTCCGTCTACACCGCACCTGTGCCCAAGATGAGGTGTTCCATTCTAGGACATTAGGGAATGGGGGTTCCCCTCTCCTATCATGGAGAACCACCATTTGCTCACTTCTTCATTCTTGGGTGTTTGAGTTGCCAAACCAGGCTGTGATACAATTAGTCAATGTGCTCTCTACTGTATACCTGGAGAAGTTCAAGAGAGTATTCGTTAGCGTACCAAACCTGTAAGGAAATAGAGATGTTGATGGGCTTTAACCATATAACCATATAACAATTACAGCACGGAAACAGGCCATCTCGGCCCTACAAGTCCGTGCCGAACAACTTGTTTTCCTTTAGTCCCACCTGCCTGCACTCATACCATAACCCTCCATTCCCTTCTCATCCATATGCCTATCCAATTTATTTTTAAATGATACCAACGAACCTTCCTCCACCACTTCCACTGGAAGCTCATTCCACACCGCTCCCCCTCTCTGAGTAAAGAAGTTCCCCCTCATGTTACCCCTAAACTTCTGTCCCTTAATTCTGGTCATGTCCTCTTGTTTGAATCTTCCCTATTCTCAAAGGGAAAAGAGCTTGTCCACATCAACTCTGTCTATCCCTCTCATCATTTTAAAGACCTCTATCAAATCCCCCCTTAACCTTCTGCGCTCCAGAGAATCAAGACCTAACGTATTCAACCTATCTCTGTAACTCAGTTGTTGAAACCCAGGCAACATTCTAGTAAATCTCCTCTGTACTCTCTCTATTTTGTTGACATCCTTCCTATAATTGGGCGACCAAAATTGTACACCATACTCCAGATTTGGTCCATATAGACAACATCCACTGCTTTACCCTCGTCAATTTCCCTAGTAACCTCTTCAAAAAATTCGAGAAGATTAGTCAAACATGACCTTCCAGGCACAAATCCATGTTGACTGTTCCTAATCAGACCCTGTTTATCCAGATGCTTATATATATTATCTCGAAGTATCTTTTCCATTAATTTGCCCACCACTGAAGTCAAACTAACAGGACTATAATTGCTAGGTTTACTCTTAGTGAGGAAATATATTTTAAAATTGTTCAAATGATAAGTTCTTAAGGATCTTGTGTTAAGTTGCAAGAGAAGGGTTTGGAGTTGGGGCTTTCAGAAATACATGCCTCCACAAAGAAATAAAGAACAAAGAACACACACAGGAGAACAGATGGCTTATCATAAACATGGAAAGGGTGATCTGGATAGGCATATCTATTCTTTATTGCTTTGGAGCAATAATCATGCTGTGAGAAGGTGTAGTTGGTTTAGGTTGGTGTTTATAATAGAGATTGTTAATGGGATCTTTCTCCTTGACATGGGCACCATCCTTCTTCCTTTGTGACACATCTCAGAGTTTGGCTGTGTCATCTAAGGCAATTTATGGTTGTCTATGTTGGATTGTAGGCACCAAGGGTAGATACTAGTCTGTGAGATGGTTTGTGCTGTTTAAATGTGTTTATGTTGGGATAAAAGATAAGGCATAGGTAATGGTTATGTGACCTTTGTATAAGGATAATTTCTTATGTGTATTAAAAACTGAGAAAGTAACTCTGTTTTAATCTAAGCCAAACGATTGGGGTCTGCATATAGTAATCTTCTATTTGCTGTGTGGAATGCTATTCGTGGGGGGGTCGTAAAGAGACCTTACATTCCTTTCCTCCACTGATAGTAGGAGGTTGTAATTCAGAATGAAACTAGACCCGAGCTTGGAAGGAGGAATTATAATTTATCAAGTGTGACAAGTATATGGCCTTTGTGAGCTTGGAGGTGGGAATTGTGTGATTAGAACTTTGTCTTTACCACTTTGTAAGAATGGGGTAAAACTCATCTTTAATCTTTGTAATCCATAAGTAACTGTATTTTAACTAAGTGGTTGTAAGGAAATTAATTGTGAAGTGTATTGTGTTTAATTATGATTGTAAGTATTAGACTTTGTTTAAATCGGAAGTTTTAGAAATAACTTTCTTTTCCAAAAGTGAAAATATGTTTTGTATGTATGTGTTGTGTGATTGCTATATTATGTGTATATTCTGAAAAGTATTCTGTGAGAATTAGTTTTATATCTGTGGTTTTACTTTAATGAAATAAAGTGATTTTGAGCAAAGAGGTTGAAGAAACCACAGAGGGGATGAAGGTTGTAAAGGGGCTGGAAAAGGGAAAATCATGTGACTATACGTGTTGTCAATCAATGGAAAGGATTTAGTTGATTGGTTAATGCAAATAAGTTAAATGTATGGTAAACCATAATGATTGGTTAATAGTTTGCCACTCCTTTTGTACTATCCCTGTCTTTTACCTATATAATGTGTTACATTTATGCCAAAGTTGTAGTTCTTTCAACCTGCCCCAGAGTTTCTAAATCTGTGTTGGAAGGTTTAAAGAATTATCCAGCGCTGTCAGAATAAAGAATCGATTCCAGCAACAAGGGTTTGAATCAAGTTTTTTTGAATTAGACTGGCAAAAAGAACTCATTTTAACATTTGGTGTCAGAAGTGGGATTCAGACGGTTCACCGACAACACGAGGAATGAAAATAAGTGTTAAACTGCGCACTGATTGGACCAGAGGAATTGGCCAAGCAGAAGTGAGTAGTTAAACACCACTCTGTTTTCCTCTTCTCCATATATCGCTGCGTAGTCGACCCTTCGTTCTTGTGTTGAACGGGATCCAGACAGAATCAGGTCAGTCTAACAAACCTTGTTGATTGGTAAGATTGGTCATTAGGAATGATCAAAGGTGAACAGACTCGTCTATTAGGAATGGGGAGTCTTAGTCATTGGGAATGCTCCATTAGGAATGGAGAAACTTGGTCATTAGGAATGATCAAAGGTGATGGGAATGCTCCATTAGGAATGGAGAAACTTGGTCATTAGGAATGATCAAAGGTAAATGCCGGCTGAACTGGATAAATTTATCCTGACCATTTGGAATGGCAGGAGATAGTGATTTGGAAACAGGGTCAGCTAAACACTGACAGTGCTAAATTTATCCTGACCATTTGGAATGGCAGGAGATAGTTAGAAAGATTTGGAAACAGGGTCGGCTAATCACTGACAGTGCTAAATTAATCTCGACCATTTGGAATGGTGCGAAGTAATTAAAAACAATTGAATTCGGATCCAGTGAAAATAAGAAATAGTAAAACGTTAACGTAATTATTATATTGTTATAAGAATATTAATACTGTGTATAGATTAAATTGGTTGTGAATATAGTACTGATCAGTGTGATAAATATATTAATTGTGATAAGTTAATTAAGATGGGTAATCACTTAGATAACACCAAGAGTTCTAGCAGCCCATTGCAGATTTTATGTCCCAAATATCCTGAAAGTTCTCAGCAATTCCGAGAATTATCAGGGGCATTAAATCAGAACTTGGGTAACAAACAATGGCCTCTGGGGGGGTCCTAGAAATCCAGATCTGGTAAAAACAAGCCCAAGAATTAATATGGAAAAGAAATGCAAATTGATTGAATTATGGCGAAATTGGCGTGAGGAAGAATTAGATATAAATTTAATGTTGAGGTAATGAGACGAGAGTGTGCACACGAAAGGACTAGAGGAGAGAGAAGGAAAAAGGTTTTTTAAAAAAAAAGGGACTGCGCAGTTTAAATGGTTGGCCTTCAATTAGCAGAGGGAGACGAAAGGGAGGTATGGGAAAATCAGAAAAGTCTGAGCCCCAGTCAGTGGCGACAGGAATTTAACCAAGGACAGGATCAGAAATCGATAGTGCACCAAGCCCAGGCACCAAAAAAAAAAAATTAAAAAAAATTGGAGAAGCCCCAGTTTAGACTCTGTAGCATGGCATACATGGTCACAGTCTAGAGACCAGGAGCAAGAAGGACGAGAGGAAAGGAGGTCACACAGTTGGGACTATAAAAGGGAGCACTTGGCTGAGAAAACCACACCCCAGAAGCAACAAGGAAAGGTGCTGAAATTGACGGAATAAGAAAGCATCTTCCAGGCGCCAATATTCCGTCAGAACGGTCCCTAACCCCAGATACCTCCTCCACCCAACCAACAAGATTATGGCGAAACAGGCATGAATAATGTATGGCTGCCGTGGAAGCCAAATGAGATGATGGCAATTTTGTTGGGAGTGCCTAAGAAACGGAATCCACAAACTTTCATTGAATTTTGAAGAACAACAATATCTGTTTATTACGCTGATTCCCGAGATTTATGGGTACTAGTTCAGCAAGTCTTAACAGCGATTGAGTATACCAGATTCTTGGTTCATTTAATCTAGAACAACCAAGCAGACCTAGTGGCGGTGCACCCAGGGGCAGGTAACAATGAGGATCGATTACAGCTTATGCTGGCAGCCGTGGGCCTCACTCTCCAGCAGCCAATCGATATATCAAAGGTTTTGGATAATAAAACCAGAGGAAGGAGAAGCTGCAGAAGATTTTCTGGGAAGGTTTAAAAAACCCATCTATGGCAACCAGTCAGGTGACACTCAGTATCAACAAGGAAATGACTGGCCACGGTTTTGTGCTATGGTTATGAACTGTTTGCCTTCCAGCGTTGCAATGGGTATTTAAACCAATAATATGGACTGGTCAGAGTCTTCATCGGCCCGCATGTCAAGAGCTGTGAAAGCCTTTTGGAAAGACTGTCCTATTGGAGACAGTGAAGCCCAGGTAAAGGTAAAAACGAATATGTGATGAGAGAAACGAGAGAATTTCCACCAGTGCTGTCCCTGACTGAATGGGCTAACAAATCTGGATGTTACCCTGTTTACAGATGGCAGCTCATTAATTGTTGAAAAGGGAGAATGGTTGTCAGGCTATGTGATTGTTAATCAGGAGGGAACGACCATTGAAGCAGCATCTTTTGAGGCTCCCTTCTAAGCCCAGCTAGCCAAACTATTTGCGTTGACTAGAGCCTGCACCCTGGCCGAAGAACTATCTGCAAATATTTACACAGACTGCCAATATGCTTTTGGAGTGGTTCCTGATATGGACAATTATGGAAGAATCGGGGGTTTCTAACCTCTTCAGGGACAGTGATATCTCACAAAAATGATTTCTAATTTGCTACAGGCCAGTCAGTTACCCAGTTAGCATGCTGGTGCCAACGTTAGAGTCCATACTATAGGTTAAAACCCCAGAGACATAGGAAATCGCCTTGCCGACGATGCGGCTAAGAAAGCTTTTAGGAGTCACCAAATTGTTGGGCCCCACATGATGAGGCAGACTAAAAATTCTACTAGGAATAAGTCTCCCTCGAAAAAAGGAATGCCAACCATCCAAGAAGTACTTTAAATACAGGAGGACGCTCCTGCAAAGGTAAAACAGCTGTGGCAGGACCAGGGTTGTCTGTACGATCCTGTCACTAGCTTATGGGTTACGCCTGCCAGACAGACTTGCATGTCTGACGAGCTTGCGTTGTGGGTTATTGAATTTGTACATTTTGCAACTCATTGTGGGACCAAGGCTGTAAGTGATATGCTTTTAGAGACCTGGTGGCATCTGAAACTTCTGACTTGTCCCAGTGTATCAGCCAGCGATGTCTGATTTGCTAGCAGCATAATCCAGGTAAAGGCTTGTCCTGTGAACCAGATTCCTTTACCAGCAGGTCCCTTTGAGACCTTTCAAATGGACTACATCGAGTTGGAAAGATGTCAGTGTTATAAGTATGTTTTTGTAATTATTTGCGTTCTTAGTAAATGAATAATTAGTGTAAACGCCTCTCATGTGTGTGGTAGCATTATGTTTTTGAATGAATGCTGAAGTTAAGTATTTTATTTGTTGTAAATCACATGTTATAAGTGTAGGTGTGTGTCGCTTTAAAAAAACTGTAAGCAGGAGGGTGAAGTTTTTTACAGCTACCCTCGGCTGTGAATTTAACCTCTCAATTTAAAAGGGGAAATAAGTTGATTGCTGAAACACAACCAGCTTTAATGGTTTGTTTAGATAACCATTCTGGTTGGAGAAGGGTAATAAATCAATGGAGCCAGGGAAGAAGGCAACTGACTGATAATGGGTTAATCATGAGTTAAATTGATATTTTACTAAATCACTGGAATATAACATATTTGATCACTCCTGTTTGACAGAAAAATTGAAAGTTTGTTGGGTTTATTTTAATCCGTTGTATTTTACCTGTTTTTAAGATGCAAACAGTATTATGTGACAATCCAGCTGAGATTTCAAAGTGGATTGATTGGATTGTTTGCTGAAATTTTCAGAAACAGACGGTGTATTGGATAGTATGGAGAACTATAGAAGATGGGCATAATAAGAATACAGACCACTCCATCTGGTACAGCAAGAATAACGCCTGCGGAAATCCTATGTATTAACTTTAACCTGTGCTTTGCGAACTACTTATTTACAGGTCAAGGTTGCTATGTGCTGATCAGGAACTGGATGCGTAAGCACTTGGACCCACGTTGGGATGGTCCCTTCCAGGTCATTCTCACCACTCCGACCGCTGCCAAGGTCGAGGGTCGTGCTGCATGGGTTCACCTGCACCACTGCAAATTGATTGGGGAGCCCAATCAAAAGGGGGGGGAAAGAGTAATTTTATTTTTAACTCGAGAGTTTTTAGTTTTTACATTTCTGCTTTGTTTGGGAATTGTATCATTATAAGTTTAGTTGTATTATTATAAGTTTAATTTTGAAACCTTATTTTGCCATATGGTTAAGAATATGCGACTGATTACTGGACTGACTGACTGACTGAAGGACGTTTAAATTGAGTAAATAGTTGTTTAAGCTAATTAAGTAAGAAATGAGTTTTTGTGAGCCTTTGCTTATTCCAGATAGATTAAAATGAGGCGATTCATCCTGCTCTGCATCCTGATGCTACAACAGATGGAGGGAAATTAAGGAAAAATTTGACGATATGTCCTGGGACAATTAAGCAGAATCTTTCACCTCTGCAAAGGAGATGTGGTACAGTGCAATGGCCCGGATGCCTTTGGAATCTGAAATGTCACCAAGATTGACTATTGCAATGGGATACTGCGTCAGCCTGATCGACAGGTAGACTTAGATAACCGACACCCTGTGGGAATTACCCTATTAGTTTCGAGGGTGCAAGTTTGACTTTTTCTGCAGACGGAATCCCTTGGAAGAAAACTCGGCAAAGGGACATTTGTATGATGGACTATGCTATCGAGAAGCATTAGAGGTATCTTTGGTTACAGAAGAAAGGACATGAGCAAAAGAGACAGTAAAAACGGGCATTGGAAGAAAGAGACTCTATCATGTTTGGAGAGCCCATAATGAATTATTTGGTGAAAGGCAAGTTGTGTGTTACCCCGCTATGACATCTGTTGTTAACCTATTTTACAGTATCTCCCGAGTGGGGAAGGATTGAACGGTTAGTAAAATGTCAAGATGAGAAGCCAGTTCCGGTCAAAGCTGTCACAATCTATTATGACTTAGCCCCACCAGCTAACTGTTTGCCACTACCTCGTGACAATGAGCATTCTTACCAGGGTTGTGAGGATACACAATGTATAATTTTGGTCGCCTAACTATAGGAAGGATGTCAACAAAATAGAGAGAGTATGGAGAAGTTTAGGGGTAACAGGCGAGGAAACTTCTTTACTCAGAGAGTGGTAGCTGTGTGGAATGAGCTTCCAGTGGAAATGGTGAAGGCAGGTTCGATTTTATCATTTAAAAATAAATTGTATAGCTATATGGACAGGGAAAGAATGGAGGGTTATGGTCTGAGTACAGGTAGATGGGACTAGGGGAGAATAAGTGTTCGGCAGGGACTAGAAGGGACGAGATGGCCTGTTTCCGTGCTGTAATTGTTGTATGGTTATATAGTTGGATCATTGGTATGGCCATATGAGCAGCAGTAGTGGTTTTATGTTTGTTCATGGGAATTGCTATTGTTAGATGTATTAGTGCTAGACTAATGACAGCCTTGGATAATGTGGAAACTGGTGAGAAGATATTATTGCAACATCTAGAAGAAGAAATTCCAATGTTGAAGGATGAGGATGTTGAAAGGATGGTAAATGCGCAGGTTGAAAAAGAATTGTTAGAAGATAAATGTATTAGAATGAATAAATTGGAGATGGACTAGTGGTATGAAGCCTAGAATAGTTGAGCACCCGAAGGGCTAGGGTTTGAAGCATAGCAGAGAAGTAGGGAACAGCATTGGTGTCAACAAGCCAACCTGCCGACCTACGTGGTCCGGGTTTTGGGGGCTATAAAGCATCTGAGGTTAGGTATAAACTTGGATGACTAATAAGCCAATGCTGATGAATTTCTGTTGTGTTATTATCCTATTAGTGGTCATAATATGACCAGAAGAGGGAATGAGGAAATATATTTTAAAATTGTTCAAATGATAAGTTCTTAAGGATCTTGTGTTAAGTTGCAAGAGAAGGGTTTGGAGTTGGGGCTTTCAGAAATACATGCCTCCACAAAGAAATAAAGAACAAAGAACACACACAGGAGAACAGATGGCTTATCATAAACATGGAAAGGGTGATCTGGATAGGCATATCTATTCTTTATTGCTTTGGAGCAATAATCATGCTGTGAGAAGGTGTAGTTGGTTTAGGTTGGTGTTTATAATAGAGATTGTTAATGGGATCTTTCTCCTTGACATGGGCACCATCCTTCTTCCTTTGTGACACATCTCAGAGTTTGGCTGTGTCATCTAAGGCAATTTATGGTTGTCTATGTTGGATTGTAGGCACCAAGGGTAGATACTAGTCTGTGAGATGGTTTGTGCTGTTTAAATGTGTTTATGTTGGGATAAAAGATAAGGCATAGGTAATGGTTATGTGACCTTTGTATAAGGATAATTTCTTATGTGTATAAAAAACTGAGAAAGTAACTCTGTTTTAATCTAAGCCAAACGATTGGGGTCTGCATATAGTAATCTTCTATTTGCTGTGTGGAATGCTATTCGTGGGGGGGTCGTAAAGAGACCTTACATTCCTTTTTTCCACTGATAGTAGGAGGTTGTAATTCAAAATGAAACTAGACCAGAGCTTGGAAGGAGGAATTATAATTTATCAAGTGTGACAAGTATATGGCCTTTGTGAGCTTGGAGGTGGGAATTGTGTGATTAGAACTTTGTCTTTACCACTTTGTAAGAATGGGGTAAAACTCATCTTTAATCTTTGTAATCCATAAGTAACTGTATTTTAACTAAGTGGTTGTAAGGAAATTAATTGTGAAGTGTATTGTGTTTAATTATGATTGTAAGTATTAGACTTTGTTTAAATCGGAAGTTTTAGAAATAACTTTCTTTTCCAAAAGTGAAAATATGTTTTGTATGTATGTGTTGTGTGATTGCTATATTATGTGTATATTCTGAAAAGTATTCTGTGAGAATTAGTTTTATATCTGTGGTTTTACTTTAATGAAATAAAGTGATTTTGAGCAAAGAGGTTGAAGAAACCACAGAGGGGATGAAGGTTGTAAAGGGGCTGGAAAAGGGAAAATCATGTGACTATACGTGTTGTCAATCAATGGAAAGGATTTAGTTGATTGGTTAATGCAAATAAGTTAAATGTATGGTAAACCATAATGATTGGTTAATAGTTTGCCACTCCTTTTGTACTATCCCTGTCTTTTACCTATATAATGTGTTACATTTATGCCAAAGTTGTAGTTCTTTCAACCTGCCCCAGAGTTTC
The DNA here is from genome assembly GCA_036785375.1 of Leucoraja ocellata. Lineage (NCBI taxonomy): Eukaryota > Metazoa > Chordata > Chondrichthyes > Rajiformes > Rajidae > Leucoraja > Leucoraja ocellata. The sequence continues at coordinate 27,035 of JAWMAR010002270.1, forward strand.
TAAATCTGTGTTGGAAGGTTTAAAGAATTATCCAGCGCTGTCAGAATAAAGAATCGATTCCAGCAACAAGGGTTTGAATCAAGTTTTTTTGAATTAGACTGGCAAAAAGAACTCATTTTAACATTAGAACCCTTTTTAAACAATGGAACAACATGCGCAGTACGCCAATCCTCGGGGACTATTCCCGTTTCTAGTGACATTTGAAATATTTCTGTCATAGCCCCGGCTATTTCTACACTAACTTCCCTCAATGTCCTATGGAATATCCTGTCAGGACCTGGAAACTTATCCACTTTTATATTTTTCAAAAGTGTCAGTACTTCTTTTACTTTGAACCTCATAGTATCCATAGCTACTCTACTAGTTTCCCTTACCTCACATAATTCAATATCCTTCTCCTGGGCGAATACCGAAGGAAAAAAATGGTTCAATATCTCCCCCATCTCTTTTGGCTCTGCAGATAGCTGCCCACTCTGTCTCTCCAATTGACTAATTGTATCCCTTGTTATCCTTGTGCTATTAATATAGCTGTAGAAACCCTTTGGATTTACTTTCACCTTACTTCCCAAGCAACCTCATATCTTCTTTTAGCTTTTCTAATTTCTTTCTTAAGATTCGTTTTTACATTCTTATACTCAAGCACCTCATTTACTTCATGCTGCCTATAATTATTGTAGATCTCCCTCTTTTTCCGAACAAGATTTCCAATTTCCCTTGAAAACCATGGCTCTTTCCAATTTTTACTGTTTCCTTTCAACCGAACAGGAACATAAAGATTCTGTGCTCTTAAAATTTCCCCTTTGAATGTCCTCCATTTCTCTTCTACATCTTTCCCATAAAACAAATTGTCCCAGTTCACTCCTTTTAAATCATCTCGCTTTCTTTATGATTGCATCAATGTGCTGGATCCAGTACTGATTTTCACAGATATGCACGCCCAGGATTTAGAAGTGTTTGACTCTCTCCATCACCGTCCCGTCGATGAAGACGGGTGTGTGGATCCTCGCCTTCCTCTTCCAAAGGCGTTCAGAACAAGATTGTTGTTCTGACACTGTAGGGGTTGTGCGTTTCCCGTTATCTCCCTTCGGGCACAACTGCCCAAGTTATTCTCTCCCTTGTCGGAGGGTCAAACGGCCACCACTCCACTCGAGCGGTTTCCAAGAGAGAGAATACAACAAAAGGGATTCCCCTAGGTTCTAGTCCTCGGAATTATGGTGGGATATGATAAAAGGTTGAATTGACCAGAGTGTGCTGATGAGGGAAAACAGAAACCAAGATGGACTCAAAGCAAGTCTAAAATTTACAGGCTTTATTGAACAATGAGAAATCGAATCTCACCAACACTACATAATACGTGGCTAAACTTATGCTTTAAACTAAGACTATGGACGGAAAACTATCGGGCATGTCGTAAAACTTACTTTACGCAATTTTACTTGCAAGTACCCCTTTTCCACAATTTTACCCCCTTTATCTTCTCAACCTCTATCCTATTTTGGGAATTTCACCAGGTCACTGGGGTACTTACAGTTGGGCTCGCGAGCTGTCCAGCAGAGCAGAAAGAAGAGAGCGTTATAGTTGGGCTCACGTGCTGTCCAGCAGGGCAGAAAGAAGAGAGTTACAGTTGGGCTCATGAGCTGTCCAGCAGGGCAGAAAGAGAGAGTTAAAGTTGGGCTCACGAGCTGTCCAGCAGGGCAGAAAGAGAGAGTTACAGTTGGGTTCACGAGCTGTCCAGCAGAGCAGAGAGAGAGAGAGAGAGTTCTGGCTTGACTCCTGTTTTTATACCTGAGCTTACTTTGAAACCCCCAGGTGGTCCTCTGGATGAAAAGGGTTCTTTTGATGATTCCCAGTTTCGATCTGGCATGAACAATAGGCTTCCGATGATAAGGGGTTTGCTGATGTCATGATCCCTCAGCCTGATCGTTATCCCATCGCCTGGACGGGCTCCTATTGTCTCGATGGATGGGTCATCCAAGATGGTGATTGAGCTTGGGCTGGCCTGTTTATCACCGTCTGCTGAGGCTTGGTTCCTTCCTTTGTGTATCCAAGATAATCTCGTTATCTCCGTCTCAGCCTTTTCTGTCCACACCATTTGCACAGTTGTTTGATGCCCAAGTACACAGGCCAGACAGGTTTGTGGATTGGGGGTTTTTCCGTTGCAGCCAGCAAATTTGTATTTTTAAAATTTTCATGTCCTTATCCGAGTTCTTCCATGATTTTGGAGGATTTGCCCCAATAACTTACAACACCATTTAGTCAGTCGATGAATCTCCCTCCGATACTCAGACTCATCATCATCTGTAATTCGACCAACAAAGGTGGTGTCGATGGCAATTTGAAGATGGAGTTGGAACTGTGTCCAGCTACATAGTTATGAGTATAGAGTGAGTAGAGCTCCGCATACCCCCAACTGTGCAGGCGCGACTAGAGAGGGAGGGGGGTAAAGAGGGAAGGGGAGGGGGTAGAGAGGGGGTGGGTGAGTAGGGTAGAGAAGAAGGTTAGAGAGAGGTGGGGGAGGGTGGAGAGGGAGAGGGAGGGGAGTAGAGATTGAGGGGTGGGGGGGGACACACATACTCACACACACTCACACACACACACACACACACACACACACACACACAGACACACACACACACACACACACAGACACACACACACACACATGCACCCACACATGCACCCACACACACACACACACACACACACACACAAAGACACACTCACAGACATAGGCACACATACTCACAAACATGTACACGCATTCACCAACTCACACAGACACTCACACAGACCGACACATACACACTCACACAAACACAAACACACACTCACAGACACATACAGACACACAGACACACAGACAGACACACATACAGCCACTCACACAGACACTCACACACAGCCACTGACACATACATAGACACTCACACAGACACACAGACAGACAGACACACGCAGACACTCACACACAGACTGACACACTCACACATACACTCACACGGACACATACAGACACACAGACAGACACACAGACAGACACACAGCCAAACACTCACACAGGCACTCACAGGCACACACACAGACACATACACAGACACTCACACACACAGACACATACACAGACACTCACACACAGACACTGACACATACACAGACACAGACAGACACACACACACAGACACACAATGGGCCAAATGGCCTGTTCCTGTGCTGTATGATGCTGGACAACTGTCTCTCTCTCTCTCTCTCTCTCATCCCCATTATCTTTTTTCTCTCTCACTCACTCCCTATCCCTCCATTCCATCAATCCCTCTCATTTCCAGGTTCACCTGTCACTCACTTTCCATCATAAGATGACAGGTATCTTGTTCTCGATCTTATTCATACCAAGTCTGAAGAAGGGTCTCGAGCCGAAACGTCACCTATACCTTCTCTCCAGAGATGCTGCCTGTCCCGCTGTGTTACTCCAGCTTTTTGTGTCTGTCTTTGGAGTTTAATGCAGATAGCTGCAAGTTGTTGCATTTTGAGAATTTTAATTAGGGCAGAACCACAGTGATTGGTGGGGACCTGGGGAGTGTGTAGAGCACAAGGATCTTGGATAGTTGCCTAAATATAGTTCCCTATAAGTGGCAACATAGGTAGATAGGGTGGTCAAGAAAGTTGTTGGTACATTTATCTTCATCAGTCAGGATACTGAAGGTTGAGAAGTTATGTTACAGTTGTACATTGGTGAGGCTGCACTTGTGATGTTATCACATTTTCTCCAGAGATGCTGCCTGACCCACAGAGTTACTCGAGCATGTTTTGTCTTTGGTATAATGGAATGGAATACTTTATTGCCACATGTGACCAGGCACAGTGAAATTCTTTGCTGCGTACACAATGTATACAAATAGTAGCCACCTAGAGCGCTGACAAAGTTACAAAGCACGCTGGCTCCTCCTTTTGTTCTCTCCACATTCCCCCCTCCACAGTGCCCCCCCTCCACAGTGCCCCCCCTCCACATCTGCGCACCATGCGGTCTCACCAATGCTCTATACAGATGTAACATGGTGTCCCCACACTTGTACAAGAGTGGTCTCCAGCACTTTGTCCACCCGAGTCATCATATTCAAGGAAGTATGTATTTGTACCTCAAGGTCTCTCTATTCTACAACACACTGTAAATGCAGGGCCTTGGAGAGTTTGTCTTGCCCTGGTTTAACTTCACTAAAGGCAATACTCCCACTTGTCGGTGTAAACTTTCAGCTTCCATTCCCTTGTCCACTTTCCCAGTTGATCTAGATCTTGTTGTAACCTTCAATAAACATCTTCACTGTCAATCACAACAACAATTTTCGTATCATCCACAAGCTCAAGCCATCTATGTTCTCATCCAAATTGTCAATGTATAAGACAAGCAGGGGACCCAGCACCAGTCCCTGTAGCACACCACTGGTCACTGGATTCCAATCTGAAACACAACCCTCCACTCCAACCCTCGGACTCTGACCACCAAGCCAATGTTATATCCACCTGGCCAGCCTAACATGGATCCCATGTGATCTCATCTTACTGATCTATCTACCATACGGAACCAAGACAAAGGCCACCCTGGGAAAAAGATTCTGAACGTCCACTCTATCAATTGTGAGACATGATTTACCATGTTGACTATCCTACATCAGTCCATCCCTTTATGCCAATTCTAAGCCGTAGTTATGGGCACCTGCATGGGTCCCAGTTATGCCTGCCTCTTTGTAGGCTACGTTGAACAATCCCTGTACAGGCGTACACTGGCCCTATCCCCAAACTCTAGCTCTGTTACATTGATGACTGCATCAGTGCTACCTCCTGCACCTGTGCAGAACTCATGGACTTCATCGGACAGGAAGGCACTACAACGGGTGGTGAAAACCGCTCAGTACATCATCGGTGCCCCGCTCCCTGCCATGGACGCCCTGCACCGAAAACGGTGTCTGAGACGGGCCGGGAAGATCATCAAAGACCCCTCCCACCCTAACCATGAACTGTTTGTCCTCCTCCCATCAGGGAAGATTTACAATGATGTTGCCAGGTCTTGAGGGGCTGAGCTATAGGGAAAGGTTGGGCAGGCTAGGAATGTATTCCTTGATGTGCAGGTAGCTGAGAGGTGATCTTATGATATGTGTAGGAAGAAAATGCAGATGCTGTTTAAATCGAAGATAGACACACAAAGCTGGAGTAACTCAGCGGGACGGGCAGCATCTCTGGAGAGAAGGAATCGGTGACGTTCCGGGTCGAGACCCTTCTTCAGATCTTATGATAGGTGTATAAAATCATGAGTGGAATAGTTAGGATCAATGTGTAGACGTTTACTCCATGTAGGGGAATCAAAAACCAGAGGACAAAAGGTTAAGTTGAGAGGGGCAAGGTTTTAGACAAACCCTGAGGGGCAACTTTTTCACCCAGAAGGTGGTGGATACATGACTGATCTGCCAGAGCAGGTAGTTGCGGCAGGTACTATAACAACATTTAAATGGCACTTGGACAGGTACAAGCCTTTATCAGTGCTATATGACCCCATGACTTGAACACTAAATTGTCATGGAAAATGTGTCCCTCTCCCTACCCACTCGCACCCATTCACCAAGCCGTCCTTGTTTACTATTTTGTGTTTCAAGTTTGCATCTGTTACTTAATTTGCATCTGAAACATTTCACCAAATATAATTTGTTTCCTTGACGTGAAAAGGCATTTGTTGTCAGTCTTTGTGCTTCCTGTTAAAAATACAGCAGAATTAACCCATGAAATACTTTGACTGCAATCTGTAAAGTCTGCAGGAGCAACAGTGAATTATTTAGAAATTACTACGGAAGAACAGGCCGTTCAGCCCAACATCTCAGTGACAGTATCCTCCACTCCAGCATCATCCAACGTGGCAGCATTGAGCTGTGTGGTGGAATGAGGGCTGGAAATGGAAACACAGCATCATTGCTGTTGGACTCAAACACGTCACATTGGACACTGGTCTCTGTGCTCTGGAACTATAACAGGCAGACAGTAAATGGGGCATTGGCTGCTGTACACATAAATACAGCATGCCAACAGGCTCTGTGGTCCATGTTCCATTTGCTCATCCCTCTACACCTTTCCTATCCACGGACCTGTCCAAACGAAATTTAATTGTCGTAATTGTACTCTCATAGACCACCTCCTCTGGTTGTTTGTTCCATGAATCCAGTACACTCCGTGTATGAAAGGTCCCATTTAACTCTTTCCCTGCTCACATTGGAACATCGAACATTACAGCTCAGAAACAGTCCCTTAGTCCGCAATATCTGCACCAAGTGTGATGCCAGGTCAAACTAATCTCATCTGCCTGCACGTTGTCCATATCCCTCCATTCCCTGCATATCCCTGTGCCTGTCTAAAAGGCTCTTAAACACCACTATCACCACCACTAACTCCACCACCAATCCTGGGAACACATTCCAGACACCATTAAAATCTAGTCCCACACCTCATTCAAACTTTCATCCTCTCACCTTAAAGCTATGCCCCAAGTCTTTGATATTGCCACCCTGGGAAAAAGATTCTGAACGTCCACTCTATCAATGCCAATTTTATATTCTTCTATCAGTTCTCCCCTCAACCTCCAGAGCTACAAAGAAAACAATCCCAATCAGTCCAACCTATCCATATAACCATATAACCATATAACAATTACAGCACGGAAACAGGTCATCTCGGCCCTACAAGTCCGTGCCGAACAATTATTTTTCCCCTTAGTCACACCTGCCTGCACTCATACCATAACCCTCCATTCCCTTCTCATCCATATGCCTATCCAATTTATTTTTAAATGATACCAATGAACCTGCCTCCACCACTTCCACTGGAAGCTCATTCCACACCGCAACCACTCTCTGAGTAAAGAAGTTCCCGCTCATATTACCCCTAAACTTCTGTCCCTTAATTCTGAAGTCATGTCCTCTTGTTTGAATCTTCCCTATTCTCAAAGGGAAAAGCGTGTCCACATCAACTCTGTCTATCCCTCTCATCATTTTAAAGACCTCTATCAGGTCCCTCCTTAACCTTCTGCGCTCCAGAGAATAAAGACCTAACTTATTCAACCTATCTCTGTAACTTAGTTGTTGAAACCCAGGCAACATTCTAGTAAATCTCCTCTGTACTCTCTCTATTTTGTTGACATCCTTCCTATAATTGGGCGACCAAAATTGTACACCATACTCCAGATTTGGTCTCACCAATGCCTTGTACAATTTTAACATTACATCCCAGCTTCTATACTCAATGCTCTGATTTATAAAGGCTAGCATACCAAAAGCTTTCTTTACCACCCTATCTACATGAGATTCCACCTTCAAGGAACTATGCACGGTTATACCCAGATCCCTCTGTTCAACTGTATTCTTCAATTCCCTACCATTTACCATGTACGTCCTATTTTGATTTGTCCTGCCAAGGTGTAGCACCTCACATTTATCAGCATTAAACTCCATCTGCCATCATTCAGCCCATTTTTCCAAATGGCCTAAATCACTCTGTAGACTGTGGAAATCCTCTTCATTATCCACAATCTTCATTATCTTGGTATCATCTGCATACTTACTAATCCAATTTACCACACCTTCATCCAGATCATTGATGTACATGACAAACAACAAAGGACCCAACACAGATCCCTGAGGCACCCCACTAGTCACCTGCCTCCAACCCGATAAACAGCCATCCACCATTACCCTCTGGCTTCTCCCATTCAGCCACTGTTGAATCCATCTTGCTATTCCTGCATTTATACCCAAATTCCTGCATTTATACCCATTGTCATTAATACCACCTAGTGCATTCAGATTTTGAACAATTAGACTCCTCCACCCTGGTAAAATGAATGCGATCACAAATCTTATCTATGCCCCTCATGATTTAATAAACCTCTGTATGGTCACCCCTTAGCCTCCTTCATGAAAAAACAATCCTGACCTATCCAGTCTCTCCTTATATCTCGGATCTTCCTGTCCCAGCAACATCCTGATGAAACTTCTGTAGCCTCTCTAACTTAGTCACATCCGTCCTATAGCATCTGCGCACCATGCGGTCTCACCAATGCTCTATACAGATGTAACATGGTGTCCCCACACATGTACAAGAGTGGTCTCCAGCACTTTGTCCACCCGAGTCATCATATTCAGGGAAGTATGTATTTGTACCCCAAGGTCTCTCTATTCTACAACACACTGTAAATGCAGGGCCTTGGACAGTTTGTCTTGCCCTGGTTTAACTTCACTAAAGGCAATACTCCCACTTGTCGGTGTAAACTTTCAGCTTCCATTCCCTTGCCCACTTTCCCAATTGATCTAGATCTTGTTGTAACCTTCAATAAACATCTTCACTGTCAATCACAACAACAATTTTCGTATCATCCACAAGCTCAAGCCATCTATGTTCTCATCCAAATTGTCAATGTATAAGACAAGCAGGGGACCCAGCACCAGTCCCTGTAGCACACCACTGGTCACTGGATTCCAATCTGAAACACAACCCTCCACTCCAACCCACTGACTCTGACCACCAAGCCAATGTTATATCCACCTGGCCAGCCTAACCTGGATCCCATGTGATCTCATCTTACTGATCTATCTACCATACGGAACCAAGACAAAGGCCTTGTTAAGGTCCATGAAACCAACGTCTGCTTCCCTGACTATGTTATCGTCTTGGTCGCCTCTTCTTTTAGCCTTTAGATTTACAGATACAGTGTGGAAACTGGCCCTTTGGACCACTGAGTCCGCGCCGACCACCAGTACTCTCACACTGCCTGACACACGAGGTTCAATTTACAATTTTACCGAAGCAAATTAACCTACAAACCTGTACGTCTTTGGAGTGTGTGAAGACCCAAGAGTACCCAGAGAAAACCCATGTGGTCACAGGGAGATGGCACACACTCCGTACAGACAGTTATGGTACAGTCAGGATCGATCGCGGGTCTCTGGCGCTGTAAGGCAGCAGCTCTACTGCTACTTCACTGAGCCATCCCAGCACTTCAAGAAGCTTATTACAATTGTGAGACATGATTTACCATGTTGACTATCCTTCATCAGTCCATCCCTTTATGCCAATTCTAAGCCGTAGTTATGTGCACCTGCATGGGCCCCAGTTATGCCTGCCTCTTTGTAGGCTACATTGAACAATCCCTGTACAGGCGTACACTGGCCCTATCCCCATACTCTAGCTCTGTTACATTGATGACTGCATCAGTGCTACCTCCTGCACCTGTGCAGAACTCATGGACTTCATTGGACAGGAAGGCACTACAACGGGTGGTGAAAACCGCTCAGTACATCATCGGTGCCCCGCTCCCTGCCATGGATGCCCTCCACCGAAAACGGTGTCTGAGACGGGCCGGGAAGATCATCAAAAACCCCTCCCACCCTAACCATGAACTGTTTGTCCTCCTCCCATCAGGGAAGATTTACAAAGATGTTGCCAGGTCTTGAGGGGCTGAGCTATAGGGAAAGGTTGGGCAGGCTAGGAATGTATTCCTTGATGTGCAGGTAGCTGACAGGTGATCTTATGATATGTGTAGGAAGAAAATGCAGATGCTGTTTAAATCGAAGATAGACACACAAAGCTGGAGTAACTCAGCGGGACAGGCAGCATCTCTGGAGAGAAGGAATTGGTGACGTTCCGGGTCGAGACCCTTCTTCAGATCTTATGATAGGCGTATAAAATCATGAGTGGAATATTTAGGATCAATGTGTAATCTTTTACTCAGCGTAGGGGAATCAAAAACTAGAGGACAAAAGGTTAAGTTGAGAGGGGCAAGGTTTTAGACAAACCCTGAGGGGCAACATTTTCACCCAGAAGGTGGTGGATACATGACTGATCTGCCAGAGCAGGTAGTTGCGGCAGGTACTATAACAACATTTAAACGGCACTTGGACAGGTACAGGCCTTTATCAGTGCTATATGACCCATGACTTGAACACTAAATTGTCATGGAAAATGTGTTCCTCTCCCCACCCACTCGCACCCATTCACCATGCCGTCCTTGTTTACTAGTTTGTGTTTCTAGTTTGCATTTGTTGCTTAATTTGCATCTGAAACATTTCACCTAATATCATTTGTTTCCTTGACGTGAAAAGGCATTTGTTGTCAGTCTTTGTGCTTCCTGTTAAAAATACAGCAGCATTAACCCATGAAATATTTTGATTGCAATCTGTAAAGTCTGCAGGAGCAAGGTGAATTATTTAGAAATTACTACGGAAGAACATGCCGTTCAGCCCAACATCTTAGTGACAGACTTTATCCTCCACTCCAGCATCATCCAACGTGGCAGCATTGAGCTGTGTGGTGGAATGAGGGCTGGAAATGGAAACACAGCATCATTGCTGTTGGACTCAAACACATCACATTGGACACTGGTCTCTGTGCTCTGGAACTGTAACAGGCAGACAGTAAATGGGGCATTGGCTGCTGTTCGCATAAACACATCACTACAAGAATGTCTCTAATGTTATAATCCCTCTAATGCTGAAACACAAAATAGTTGAAGGGAGGTGATATAATCACATTTTCATTTATTTTCATTTTTGAGTGTTCAGGTCCATCAATTGTTGAGCAATTTAAACGTTTGAAAGTTTCACCTCTCGGTAGAAAATAAAATAAGCCAATCAGCACGGTAAATGTGAGACAAAGTCTTTATTCCTATTTGACAATATTAAAAGACGACTTACACATATTGAGAGAAGGTGCATCACACCAAACATTTGTCTATAAAAGGGCCTCGCAAACACGAAAATCAACAAATGAGGCACGCTAGATTATTTTAAACACATTATATTAATTAACTTCCGCAACAAGCCCAAACTCAGGCATTAAAAGGGACAATGCAATGTGCTAAATGGCCGGTTTTGCGGACGAACATCTTATAGGAAGCACTTTTCAGAGGACAACACTAGAAAGTCAGCTTATTTGCTATGCATTTCTGCTAACATGCAGTAGTGTTCCTGTGGTTGGCTACCTCGTAATTCCTCTTTTTAATTCATCTCACCCTTCTGCCTTCACGCAAGCGTCCTCGATGCACATAGTGGGCTGCTGCATACACCGCGTCAATGAAAAAAACCACCATCCTGTACTCGAAACTACTTAGTATAGGCATGTCTCCAAATGAGCCAATTCAACCAAGGGAGGATATTTATAGTGTGTGAAAAAAAAGTGACATCATTTGTGCCACGTTTGTTACACTTGACAGTTCACAATGTTCATTCAAGATTTAACGGGAAAGCTCGGGAGACGGACAAGTCACTCGCACAAATAACAGAAATGCCGAGTACCGTGGGAACTCTTTATCTACCCCCCCGTTATATCGTGTGATATCGTGCTAGACGACGACCACTTCACTCTGGTTTCATCTTGCGTCAAGTCGCCCCGTTAGAAAGGCCTATTACAGCGTTTGCAGCGCCGGAGAGCTGGATTCGATCCTGACTACGGGTGCTCTCTGTAGGGAATTTATACATTCTCCACGTCATCTGCATGGGTTTTAATCCGAGATCTTCGGTTTCCCCCCACAGTCCAAGGACATGCTGGTTTGTAGGTTAATTGGCTTGGTATAACTAAATAGTGGGATCCCGTTGGAGGTGGCAGAAATTTTGGATGATTATGTGTTGTATGCGACGACTGATGGGGTGGAAGGTAAAGACCAAGTTGACTCCATCTCTGTTGCGATGAAGGGGAGCAATGGCGGAGCTGCGGGGTACTGAGGGGACTTGAGTGTGGGCCTTATCTATGATAGGAGAGGGGAACCACATTCCCTAATGAATGATGACATCTCGGATGTCCTAGAATGGAATACCTCATCTTGGGCACAGGTGCGGCGTAGACGGAGGAATTTAGTGTAGGGGATAGTGTCTTTGCAGGAAACAGGGTGGGAAGAAGTGTAGTCGAGATAGTTGAGGGAGTCATTGGGTTTGTAATGGACATCAGTCAATAGTCTATTTTCTATGATGGAGACTGTGAGATCAAGAAAGGGAGGTTGGTGTCATAGATGGTCCAAGAAATTTGCGTGCAGGATGAAAATTGGTGGTGAAGTTGATGAAGTCCATGAGTTCTGCACAGGTGCAGGAGGTAGCACTGATGCAGTCATCAATGTAACAGAGCTAGAGTATGGGGATAGGGCCAGTGTACGCCTGTACAGGGATTGTTCAATGTAGCCTACAAAGAGGCAGGCATAACTGGGGCCCATGCAGGTGCACATAACTACGGCTTAGAATTGGCATAAAGGGATGGACTGATGAAGGATAGTCAACATGGTAAATCATGTCTCACAATTGTAATAAGCTTCTTGAAGTGCTGGGATGGCTCAGTGAAGTAGCAGTAGAGCTGCTGCCTTACAGCGCCAGAGACCCGCGATCGATCCTGACTGTACCATAACTGTCTGTACGGAGTGTGTGCCATCTCCCTGTGACCACATGGGTTTTCTCCGGGTACTCTTGTATTTTCACACACTCCAAAGACGTACAGGTTTGTAGGTTAATTTGCTTCGGTAAAATTGTAAATTGAACCTCGTGTGTCAGGCAGTGTGAGAGTACAGGGCCATCGCTGGTCGGCGCGGAGTCAGTGGGCCAAAGGGCCAGTTTCCACACTGTATCTGTAAATCTAAAGGCTAAAAGAAGAGGCGACCAAGACGATAACATAGTCAGGGAAGCAGACGTTGTTTTCATGGACTTTAACAAGGCCTTTGTCTTGGTTCCGTATGGTAGATAGATCAGTAAGATGAGATCACATGGGATCCAGGTTAGGCTGGCCAGGTGGATATAACATTGGTTTGGTGGTCAGAGTCAGAGGGTTGGAGTGGAGGGTTGTGTTTCAGATTGGAATCCAGTGACCAGTGGTGTGCTACAGGGACTGGTGCTGGGTCCCCTGCTTGTCTTATACATTGACAATTTGGATGAGAACATAGATGGCTTGAGCTTGTGGATGATACGAAAAGTGTTGTTGTGATTGACAGTGAAGATGTTTATTGAAGGTTACAACAAGATCTAGATCAATTGGGAAAGTGGACAAGGGAATGGAAGCTGAAAGTTTACACCGACAAGTGGGAGTATTGCCTTTAGTGAAGTTAAACCAGGGCAAGACAAACTGTCCAAGGCCCTGCATTTACAGTGTGTTGTAGAATAGAGAGACCTTGGGGTACGAATACATACTTCCCTGAATATGATGACTCGGGTGGACAAAGTGCTGGAGACCACTCTTGTACAAGTGTGGGGACACCATGTTACATCTGTATAGAGCATTGGTGAGACCGCATGGTGCGCAGATGCTATAGGACGGATGTGATTAAGTTAGAGAGGCTACAGAAGTTTCATCAGGATGTTGCTGGGACAGGAAGATCCGAGATATAAGGAGAGACTGGATAGGTCAGGGTTGTTTTTTCATGAAGGAGGCTAAGGGGTGACCATACAGAGGTTTATTAAATCATGAGGGGCATAGATAAGAGTTGTGATCGCATTCATTTTACCAGGGTGGAGGAGTCTAATTGTTCAAAGTCTGAATGCACTAGGTGGTATTAATGACAATGGGTATAAATGCAGGAATTTGGGTATAAATGCAGGAATAGCAAGATGGATTCAACAGTGGCTGAATGGGAGAAGCCAGAGGGTAATGGTGGATGGCTGTTTATCGGGTTGGAGGCAGGTGACTAGTAGGGTGCCTCAGGGATCTGTGTTGGGTCCTTTGTTGTTTGTCATGTACATCAATGATCTGGATGAAGGTGTGGTAAATTGGATTAGTAAGTATGCAGATGATACCAAGATAATGAAGATTGTGGATAATGAAGAGGATTTCCACAGTCTACAGAGTGATTTAGGCCATTTGGAAAAATGGGCTGAATGATGGCAGATGGAGTTTAATGCTGATAAATGTGAGGTGCTACACCTTGGCAGGACAAATCAAAATAGGACGTACATGGTAAATGGTAGGGAATTGAAGAATACAGTTGAACAGAGGGATCTGGGTATAACCGTGCATAGTTCCTTGAAGGTGGAATCTCATGTAGATAGGGTGGTAAAGAAAGTTTTTGGTATGCTAGTCTTTATAAATCAGAGCATTGAGTATAGAAGCTGGGATGTAATGTTAAAATTGTACAAGGCATTGGTGAGACCAAATCTGGAGTATGGTGTACAATTTTGGTCGCCCAATTATAGGAAGGATGTCAACAAAATAGAGAGAGTACAGAGGAGATTTACTAGAATGTTGCCTGGGTTTCAACAACTAAGTTACAGAGATAGGTTGAATAAGTTAGGTTTTTATTCTCTGGAGCGCAGAAGGTTAAGGAGGGACCTGATAGAGGTCTTTAAAATGATGAGAGGGATAGACAGAGTTGATGTGGACACGCTTTTCCCTTTGAGAATAGGGAAGATTCAAACAAGAGGACATGACTTCAGAATTAAGGGACAGAAGTTTAGGGGTAATATGAGCGGGAACTTCTTTACTCAGAGAGTGGTTGCGGTGTGGAATGAGCTTCCAGTGGAAGTGGTGGAGGCAGGTTCATTGGTATCATTTAAAAATAAATTGGATAGGCATATGGATGAGAAGGGAATGGAGGGTTATGGTATGAGTGCAGGCAGGTGTGACTAAGGGGAAAAATAATTGTTCGGCACGGACTTGTAGGGCCGAGATGACCTGTTTCCGTGCTGTAATTGTTATATGGTTATATGGTTATATGGATAGGTTGGACTGATTGGGATTGTTTTCTTTGTAGCTCTGGAGGTTGAGGGGAGAACTGATAGAAGAATATAAAATTGGCATTGATAGAGTGGACGTTCAGAATCTTTTTCCCAGGGTGGCAATATCAAAGACTTGGGGGCATAGCTTTAAGGTGAGAGGATGAAAGTTTGAATGAGGTGTGGGACTAGATTTTAATGGTGTCTGGAATGTGTTCCCAGGATTGGTGGTGGAGTTAGTGGTGGTGATAGTGGTGTTTAAGAGCCTTTTAGACAGGCACAGGGATATGCAGGGAATGGAGGGATATGGACAACGTGCAGGCAGATGAGATTAGTTTGACCTGGCATCACACTTGGTGCAGATATTGCGGACTAAGGGACTGTTTCTGAGCTATAATGTTCGATGTTCCAATGTGAGCAGGGAAAGAGTTAAATGGGACCTTTCATACACGGAGTGTACTGGATTCATGGAACAAACAACCAGAGGAGGTGGTCTATGAGAGTACAGTTACGACAATTAAATTTCGTTTGGACAGGTCCGTGGATAGGAAAGGTGTAGAGGGATGAGCAAATGGAACATGGACCACAGAGCCTGTTGGCATGCTGTATTTATGCGAACAGCAGCCAATGCCCCATTTACTGTCTGCCTGTTACAGTTCCAGAGCACAGAGACCAGTGTCCAATGTGATGTGTTTGAGTCCAACAGCAATGATGCTGTGTTTCCATTTCCAGCCCTCATTCCACCACACAGCTCAATGCTGCCACGTTGGATGATGCTGGAGTGGAGGATAAAGTCTGTCACTGAGATGTTGGGCTGAACGGCCTGTTCTTCCGTAGTAATTTCTAAATAATTCCATCTTGCTCCTGCAGACTTTACAGATTGCAGTCAAAGTATTTCATGGGTTAATTCTGCTGTATTTTTAACAGGAAGCACAAAGACTGACAACAAATGCCTTTTCACGTCAAGGAAACAAATTATATTTGGTGAAATGTTTCAGATGCAAATTAAGTAACAGATGCAAACTAGTAACACAAACTAGTAAACAAGGACGGCTTGGTGAATGGGTGCGAGTGGGTAGGGAGAGGGACACATTTTCCATGACAATTTAGTGTTCAAGTCATGGGGTCATATAGCACTGATAAAGGCCTGTACCTGTCCAAGTGCCTTTTAAATGTTGTTATAGTACCTGCCACAACTACCTGCTCTGGCAGATCAGTCATGTATCCACCACCTTCTGGGTGAAAATGTTGCCCCTCAGGGTTTGTCTAAAACCTTGCCCCTCTCAACTTAACCTTTTGTCCTCTGGTTTTTGATTCCCCTACATGGAGTAAAAGTCTACACATTGATCCTAACTATTCCACTCATGATTTTATACACCTATCATAAGATCTGAAGAAGGGTCTCGACCTGGAACGTCACCGATTCCTTCTCTCCAGAGATGCTGCCTGTCCCGCTGAGTTACTCCAGCTTTGTGTGTCTATCTTCGATTTAAACAGCATCTGCATTGTCTTCCTACACATATCTTAAGATCACCTGTCAGCTACCTGCACATCAAGGAATACATTCCTAGCCTGCCCAACCTTTCCCTATAGCTCAGCCCCTCAAGTCCTGGCAACATCATTGTAAATCTTCTCTGCACTCTTTCCAGCTTACCGATATCCTTTTTATAGCAGGGTGGCCAAAACTGAACACAGTACTCCAAATGTAATAAAGAGTAACTACAGATGCTGGTTTATCTGGTTTCCCGACGGGCAAGAGGCTTCCCGACGGGCCACGGCTGTGGGCTGGGAATGCGGCTGGGACCCGGCGTGGGGGGACCGTCGTGAGGGAGGTAGCGGGAGAACAATGGAGAATTGGGGAGGGTGGGGAACAAAGAACAATGGGGACCACTGTGGAGGGGGGGGGGCAATGTGGAGGGGGGGATGGGCACTGTGGAGGGGGGGGGGCACTGTGGAGGGGGGGGGGGTGGGGCTCTGTGTAGGGGGGGATGTGGGGGGGGGGGGGCAGGGGGGGAAAGAACAAAAGGAGGAGCCAGCGTACTTTGTAACTTTGTCAGCACTGTAGGTGTTTGCTATTTGTATACATTGGGTACGCAGCAATAAAGTATTCCATTCCATTATACCAAAGACAAAAAATGCTGGAGCAACTCAGTGGGTCAGGCAGCATCTCTGGAGAAAATGTGATAACATCACAAGTGCAGCCTCACCAATGTACAACTGTAACATAACTTCTCAACCTTCAGTATCCTGACTGACGAAGATAAATGTACCAACAACTTTCTTGACCACCCTATCTACCTACGGTGCCACTTATAGGGAACTATATTTAGGCAACTATCCAAGATCCCTGTGCTCTACAACACTCCCCAGGGCCCCACCAATCACTGTGGTTCTGCCCTACTTTAACTTGTCGAAATGCAACAACTTGCACCTATCTGCATTAAACTCCAAAGACAGACACAAAAAGCTGGAGTAACACAGCGGGACAGGCAGCATCTCTGGAGAGAAGGTATAGGTGACGTTTCAGCTCGAGACCCTTCTTCAGACTTGGTATGAATAAGATCTATGTTTCTATGTTTCTATGTAATGTTTCTCTGGATGAGGGAATTGAAGGCAATATCTCCAATGCGGATGACACTAAGCTGGCGGGCAGTGTTAGCTGTGAGGAGGATGCTAGGAGACTGCAAGGTGACTTGAATAGGCTGGGTGAGTGGGCAAATGTTTGGCAGATGCAGTATATTGTGGATAAATGTGAGGTGATCCATTTTGGTGGCAAAAACGGGAAAGCAGACTATTATCTAAATGGTGGCCGATTGGGAAAGGGGGAGATGCAGCGAGACCTGGGTGTCATGGTACACCAGTCATTGAAGGTAGGCATGCAGGTGCAGCAGGCAGTAAAGAAAGCGAATGGTATGTTAGCTTTCATTGCAAAAGGATTTGAGTATAGGAGCAGGGAGGTTCTACTGCAGTTGTACAGGGTCTTGGTGAGACCACACCTGGAGTATTGCGTACAGTTTTGGTCTCCAAATCTGAGGAAGGACATTATTGCCATAGAGGGAGTGCAGAGACGGTTCACCAGACTGATTCCTGGGAT
Organism: Leucoraja ocellata; assembly: GCA_036785375.1. Classification (NCBI taxonomy): domain Eukaryota; kingdom Metazoa; phylum Chordata; class Chondrichthyes; order Rajiformes; family Rajidae; genus Leucoraja; species Leucoraja ocellata. The sequence goes on from JAWMAR010002270.1 coordinate 44,837, forward strand.
GTCAGGACTGTCTTATGAAGAAAGACTGGATAGACTTGGTTTATACTCTCTAGCATTTAGGAGATTGAGAGGGGATCTTATAGAAACTTACAAAATTCTTAAGGGGTTGGACAGGCTAGATGTAGGAAGATTGCTCCCGATGTTAGGGAAGTCCAGGACAAGGGGTCACAGCTTAAGGATAAGGGGGAAATTCTTTAAAACCGAGATGAGAAGAACTTTTTTCACACAGAGAGTGGTGAATCTCTGGAACTCTCTGCCACAGAGGGTAGTTGAGGCCAGTTCATTGGCTATATTTAAGAGGGAGTTAGATGTGGCCCTTGTGGGAGACAGCCTACCTGGGGGCAGCAACAGCGGCCGGGCCTCTGGCACAAAGACCGGTCCGGTTGCTCAGAAGGGTAAGGAAAAGAAGGGGAGGGCAATTGTAATAGGGGACTCTATAGTCAGGGGTTCGGATAGGTGATTCTGTGGACACAGACAGGAGTCCCGGATGGTAGTTTGCCTCCCTGGTGCCAGGGTCGGGGATGTGTCTGCACGTGTCCAAGAAATCCTGAAATGGGAGGGAGAGGAGCCTGAGGTAGGGAGTTAGGTAGAGAGTTAAGGAGAAGGACTGCAAAGGTAACAATCTCAGGATTACTGCCTGTGCCACGCGACAGTGAGAGTAGGAATGGAGCGAGGTGGAGGATAAATGAGTGGATGAGGGACTAGTGCAGTGGGTATGGATTCAAGTTTCTGGATCATTGGGACCTCTTTTGGGGAAGGTGCGACCTGTACAGAAAGGACGGGTTGCACTTGAACTCAAGGGGGACCAATATCCTGGCGGGGAGATTTGCAAAGGCTACTGGGGAGACTTTAAACTAGTATGGTTGGGGGGAGGGACTCAAATTGGGAAAGCTAGCAGTCAGTGTGTGAAGCAGGGGGCAGAGAATAGTAGCACTCTGACCCAACATGTAGGGGAGAGAGAAGAAAAAGAAAATAATCAGAGACTAAGAGAGGGTGGGTTTCTTAAATGTGTATATTTTAATGCTAAGAACATTGTAAGAAAAGTGGATGAACTTAGAGCCTGGATTGACACCTGGAAGTATGATGTTGTGGCGATCAGTGAAACATGGTTGCAGGAGGGCTGTGATTGGAAACTAAATATTCCAGGATTTCGTTGCTTCAGGTGTGATAGGGGCAAGAGGTGGAGGTGTTGCATTGCTTATCAGGGAAGATATTACAGCAGTGCTTTGGCAGGATAGATTAGAGGACTCGTCTAGGGAGGCTATTTGGGTGGAACTGAGAAATGGGAAAGGGATAGCAACACTTAAATTAACACATCAGTGCAGGAAATGGGCCTAATTGATGTTAGGAGTGAACTTCACCCTTTGGAACGGGACTACACACACTATTCAGTACCTCACGCAGTCTACTCCAGGATTGACTACTTTTTAATGAATACGGGTGAAAGTCACTGGATCACAGAGTGTAAAATCGGGGTGGCAGATGTATCTGATCACAGTGCGATCAGCTTGACAGTACACCTGAATAGTAGAAAAATAAATACTGTTTGGAGGCTCAATGTGGGTATTTTGAATAATAAGGCAAATGTGGAACAAATAAGGGAAGAGATAAAAAGGTACATAGAAGAGAATGATAATGGGGATGTGGATCCTGTAATACTGTGGGATGCTATGAAGGCAGTTATACATGGAAAGCTGATTGCCCTGACATCATCACAAAAAAAGGCCTGGCTAGCTACGTATGAACATACGTCTTGAACCCGAGGGGGGCCAATATCCTGGCGGGGAAATTTGCAAAGGCTACTGGGGAGACTTTAAACTAGAATGGTTGGGGCGAGGGACTCAAATAGAGAAAGCTAGTAGACAGAATGGGAGGCAGGAAGCAGAAAAGGGAAGCACTCGGGCACAAGAGGAGAAAGAAAAAAAAGGAAATAAACAGAGAATAAGATGTGGGGGGTTTCTTAAATGTGCATATTTTAATGCTAGGAGCATTGTAAGAAAGGTGGATGAGCTTAGAGTCTGGATTGACACCTGGAAGTATGATGTTGTGGCGATCAGTGAAACATGGTTGCAGGAGGGCTGTGATTGGAAACTAAATATTCCAGGATTTCATTGCTTCAGGTGTGATAGAATTGTAGGGGCAAGAGGTGGAGGTGTTGCATTGCTAGTCAGGGAAGATATTACAGCAGTGCTTTGGCAGGATAGATTGGAGGGCTCATCTAGGGAGGCTATTTGGGTGGAACTGAGAAGTGGGAAAGGTGTAGCAACACTTATAGGGGTGTATTATAGACCGCCTAATTGGGATCAAGAATTGGAAGAGCAAATATGTAAGGAGATAGCAGATATTAGTAGTTAGCACAAGGTAGTGATTGTGGGAGATTTCAACTTTCCACACATAGACTGGGAAACACATTCTGTAAATGGGCTGGATGGTTTGGAGTTTGTAAAATGTGTGCAGGATAGTTTTTTGCAGCAATACATAGAGGTACCTACTAGAGGAAGAGCAGTGCTGGATCTCCTGTTAGGAAATGAGACGGGACAGGTGGCGGAGGTATGCGTTGGGGAGAACTTTGGGTCCAGTGATCACAATACCATTAGTTTCAATATAATTATGGAGAGGGTCAGAACTGGACCTAGGGTTGAGATTTTTGATTGGAGAATAACTATGGATACTATGAGTTTCAAAGTAAAAGAAGTAATGACACTTTTGAAAAATATAAAAGTGGATAAGTCTCCAAATCCTGACAGGATATTCCGTAGGACATTGAGGGAAGTTAGTGTAGAAATAGCCGAGGCTATGACAGAAATATTTCAAATGTCATTAGAAACGGGAATAGTCCTCGAGGATTGGTCTACTGCGCATGGTGTTCCATTGTTTAAAAAGGGTTCTAAGATTAAACCTAGCAATTATAGGCCTGTTAGTTTGACTTCAGTGGTGGGCAAATTAATGGAAAAGATACTTAGAGATAATATATATAAGCATCTGGATAAACAGGGTTTGATTAGGACCAGTCAGCATGGATTTGTGCCTGGAAGGTCATATTTGACTAAACTTCTTGAATTTTTTGAAGAGGTTACTAGGGAAATTGATGAGGGTAAAGCAGTGGATGTTGTCTATATGGACGTTAGTAAGGCCTTTGACAAGGTTCCTCATGGAAAGTTGGTTAAGAAGGTTCAACTGTTGGGTATAAATGCAGGAGTAGCAAGATGGATTCAACAGTGGCTGAATGGCAGAAGCCAGATGGTAATGGTGGATGGTTGTTTGTCGGGTTGGAGGCAGGTGACTAGTGGGGTGCCTCAGGGATCGGTGTTGGGTCCTTTGTTGTTTGTCATGTACATCAATGATCTGGATGAAGGTGTGGTAAATTGGATTAGTAAGTATGCAGATGATACCAAGATAGGGGGTGTTGTGGATAATGAAGAGGATTTCCAAAGTCTACAGAGTGATTTAGGCCATTTGGAAGAATGGGCTGAAAGATGGCAGATGGAGTTTAATGCTGATAAATGTGAGGTGCTACACCTTGGCAGGACAAATCAAAATAGGACGTACATGGTAAATGGTAGGGAATTGAAGAATACAGCTGAACAGAGGGATCTGGGAATAACCGCGCATAGTTCCTTGAAGGTGGAATCTCATATAGATAGGGTGGTAAAGAAAGCTTTTGGTTTGCTAGCCTTTATAAATCAGAGCATTGTGTATAGAAGCTGGGATGTAATGTTAAAATTGTACAAGGCATTGGTGAGACCAAATCTGGAGTATGGTGTACAATTTTGGTCGCCCAATTATAGGAAGGATGTCTACTAAATAGAGAGAGTACAGAAGAGATTTACTAGAATGTTGCCTGGGTTTCAACAACTAAGTTACAGAGAAAGGTTGAATAAGTTAGGTCTTTATTCTCTGGAGCGCAGAAGGTTAAGGGGGGACTTGATTGAGGTCTTTAAAATGATGAGAGTGATAGACTGATGTGGATCAGCTTTTCCCTTTGAGAATAGGGAAGATTCAAACAAGAGGACATGACTTCAGAATTAAGGGACAGAAGTTTAGGGGTAACATGAGGGGGTACTTCTTTACTCAGAGAGTGGTAGCGGTGTGGAATGAGCTTCCAGTGGAAGTGGTGGAGGCAGTTTCGTTGGTATCATTTGAAAATAAATTGGATAGGCATATGGATGAGAAGGGAATGGAGGGTTATGGTATGAGTGCAGGCAGGTGGGACTAAGGGAAGAAATGTTGTTCGGCACAAACTTGTAGGGCCAAGATGGCCTGTTTCCGTGCTGTAATTGTAATATGTTATATGGTTAACATAAAGTAGAAAAATTGAAAGAATTACAAAAAAAACATAAAAACATACAGGATCAGTTGGTACTAAAACAGATTAAGGAAATAATGGGGGAGATATATGAGATCCTCAGGGAAGATACGGAAAAAGGGGCAAGATTTGTAAAGTAGGCCTATTATGAAGCAGGTCCAAAAGCAACTAGACTCCTGGCCAGGCGCCTGCATAAACAGCAGGTCTCTAATACAATTCATAAAATAAGAGATCCTAAAACCAATCAATTATCACATGAGCCAGATGAGATAGAAAAAATATTTGAAGAATACTATAAGAAACTCTATTCTAAACCACCATCAGCTGACGAAAGGACAATGAGAATTATTCTTAACTCACTTGACCTGCCATCCATTGGTGAGACACAAAATAATACCATTACGTCACAATTTACGGTTAAGGTGCTGGAAGCTGCAATCAGTAGACTCAAGGCTAGTAAATCACCAGGCAGCGATGGGTTTCCACCAGAATGGTACATGGCCTTTAAGAAAGAGCTAACACCTCTGCTCCTGTCTTGCTTTAACTGGACCCTTAAAGAGGGCAGGGCTCCCCCTATCATGGAAGAAAGCAATTACCCAAGGAAGGCAAAGACAAAGAGCAACGTAAACATTTCAGGCCAATCTCAATTTTAAATGTAGACTACAAACTATTTACCTCAATCATTTGCAAAAGACTCGAGACTTTTGTGCCAGATCTGATTAATGAAGACAACCTGGATTTATTCGGGGGCATCAAACACATGATAATATTAGAAGAACCCTCCACATTGTGGATAATGCACAAAAAAAGGATACAAAGATTCAGATTCAGATTCAGATTCAGATTCAATTTTAATTGTCATTGTCAGTGTACAGTACAGAGACAACGAAATGCATTTAGCATCTCCCTTGAAGAGCGACATAGCAAACGATTTGAATAAATAATAATAAGTGTCCGGGGGGGGGTGGTGATTGGCAGTCACCGAGGTACGTTGTTGAGTAGAGTGACAGCCGCCGGAAAGATACTGTTCCTCGACCTGCTGGTTCGGCAACGGAGAGACCTGTAGTGCCTCCCGGATGGTAGGAGGGTAAACAGTCCATGGTTGGGGTGAGAGCAGTCCTTGGCGATGCTGAGCGCCCTCCGCAGACAGCGCTTGCTTTGGACAGACTCAATGGAGGGGAGCGAGGAACCGGTGATGCATTGGGCAATTTTCACCACCCTCTGCAATGCCTTCCGGTCGGAGACAGAGCAGTTGCCATACTGTGATGCAGTTGGTAAGGATGCTCTCGATGGTGCAGCAGTAGAAGTTCACCAGGATCTGAGGAGACAGATGGACCTTCTTCAGTCTCCTCAGGAAGAAGAGACGCTGATGAGCCTTCTTGATCAGAGTAGAGGTATTGTGGGTCCAAGAGAGGTCATCGGAGATGTTGACTCCCAGGAACCTGAAGCTAGAAACACATTCCACCTCCGTCCCGTTAATGTGGATGGGGGTGTGCGTGCCGCTTCTGGACTTCCTGAAGTCTACAATGAGCTCCTTTGTCTTCTTGGAGTTAAGGGCCAGGTTGTTGTCAGCGCACCATGCTGCTAAGTGCTGGACCTCCTCCCTGTAGGCCAGCTCATCGTTGTTGCTGATGAGGCCAATCACCGTTGTATTAAATATGGTCCTGGTCAGTTTAGATGCTGAAAAAAGCCTTTGATAGTGATAGTTGGGTATTTTATATGAAGTACTAAGGAGATTTGGTTTCAATGAAGATGCAATTCGGTGTATTAAAACAATATATCAGGAGCCTACAGCTAGTATTAAGATAAATGGAAACATATCAAAAAGGATCCAGTTAGAGAGGGGCACAATGCAAGGATGCTGTCTTTCTCCTACTCTCTTTGTTTTGTATATTGAACCCTTATGCCCCTGTCCCACTTAGGAAACCTGAACGGAAACCTCTGGAGACTTTGCGCCCCACCCAAGGTTGGTGTGGTTCCCGGCGGTTCCCAGATGTTTTTGTCAGTCTTCCTACCTGCTTCCACCACCTGCAACCTCCGGGAACCGCAAGGAAACCTTGGGTGGGGTACAAAGTCTCCAGAGGTTACCGTTCAGGTTTCCTAAATAGGACAGGGTCATTAGCACAAGCAATAAGGCAGAGAGAAGACCTGCAGCGGTTCAAAATATGGGGGAAAGAACATATCGTTGGTCTTTTCGCTGATGATATCATTATATTTCTTGAACGACCAGATATGTGTCTCACAAATCTAATGAACCTATTTGAAACATATGGTTACTACTCAGGGTATAAACTGAATATAACAAAAACACAAATTCTTTCATTCAATTATTCTCCATCCCAACAAATAGAGATGTATATAATCTGAAATGGAATTCTAAAAATGATGCAGTATCTTGGTGTAATTATAACCAAAACACTTTCCAACTTGTTTGAAACTAATTATAACAAAATTGAAGAAAACATCAAAAAGGATGTTGAAAGGTGGTCGACCCTTCCTCTAGACTTCAGTGCCAGAATACAAACGGTAAAAATGAATATCCTACCTAAACTACTATATTTATTCCAATCTCTCCCAATTAATGTTCCCCGAGATAAATTGATAGCCTGGGATAAAATGATCTCTACAAAAAACCAAGAATAAAACTAACAACACTTCAACTGCTGTGAAGCAAGGGTGGAATAGCTTTGCCAAATCTGAGGAAATACATTTATGCAGCTCAACTCAGACCTCTGGCTTGTTGGTGTAGACCTGATTATGAATCTCGATGGAAAGAAATGGAAAGGGAGATACAGGGTTACCAGAACCAGATTTTGGTGGGAGACAAATATCTGAGAGGGGCTTTGAGACATGCTATGGATCCAATAGTAGCATTTATGTTAGAAATATGGAATGTTCTAGTGGAAAAATACAAATTAAAAAGAGGGGTTCACGCATTGAAGTGGGTCGCATATGACTCAACGTTTAAGCCAGGGGTGTGTGATTCAAAATTCAAAGAATGGGCACAAAAAGGCATAACGACAATGTATACAGTTTCAGAAAATGGCCAGTTTATGAGCTTCCAAGATTTAAAGTCAAAGTATGGTCTCGAAAACAAAGATTTTTTTAAATACTTACAAATAAGAGACTACTTTATAAAAGAGATAAGGCAAGAACTAGATGAAACTTCAAATAATGTGATCAAGGTGATTGTGGATGCATACAAACAGAAGGGGTCTCGGGTCAACTCTGCTTTCTACCAAGCTCTGGTGGGAAGTGGGGGAGAATCAATGCTCTAGATAAAAACAAAATGGGAAGCAGAATTAAAGATTCAAATAACAGAAGAAGAATAGTATCAAATGTGTGAAACACAATGTTCATCCACAAGCTCACTAGTATGGAGAGAATTTTGCTGGAAGAATCTATCTCGCTTTTTTATAACACCCAAAATAAAAAGCAGACAATTTGCTGTCCAACAACACTGTTGGAGGCTGTGTGGGAGTACGGAGGCAGACCACTCGCATATTATCTGGAACTATGGCCATACTGGGAAACTGTTAATGCAGTTATAAAAAATATCTTGGGTTATAAAATCCCAAATACCAGCCCTGTGATGTATCTGGGGCATGTTAAATATATTGTCAACATAGAAGATACATATTTGATTAAAGGTTTCCTTGCAGCAAGTAAGAAGGCCATTACCAGGCAGTGGCTTAATGAAAAAAGTCCAAAACAGGAACAGCGGTTAGAAATTGTACGAGACATCTTTAATATGGAGAAATTGACATATTCCTTGAGAGTCAAGGAGAATTCATTTGAGAAGATCTGGGAAGAATTGACCGTTTATTTGAGCCATGACAGCAATTAGATAAATGCCGAGCTTGAAATGGGAAGATTGCGTTATATAGAACTAGATGGTATGTTTGCATGAATATTGAATTATCTCCAGATAACTAATCAATGTAATGTTTTTTGTTTTTTTTAATTTGGTAAGTGAACCACATGGTCTTATTCCAATTTTTAATTCATTCACTTCTTTTTTTTCACCCCTATCTACTTTTTAAAAAAAATTTTGATTGCTGTTTTTCTTATTTTGTTTTATTTATGGTGAGGGTGTTGCACTGTTTTGTATATATGTCTTAAAAATCAATAAAGTGAAAAAAAAGAAAGTGGACTTGCTGCCTGCACCCTGCTTCGAGAGCTGTGAGATTTGACTTACTGCCTGGTCTCTGCTTGGAGAGCTGTGAGGTTGGAATTGCTGCCTGCTCTCTGCTTAGAATGCTGTGAGGTTCGAATTGCTGCCTGCACTCTGTTTGGAGTGCTGTGAGATTGGATTTGTGGACTGCGCTACGCTTCGAGCGCTGTGAGATTGGATTTGAAGCCTGCACTCCGCTTCCAGTGCTGTGATATTGGATTTGTGGCCTGCCCTCTGCTTAAAGTGCTGTGAGATTGGATTTGCAGACCTGCACTGAATTATGACTTTTGAGATAAATTCTCAGATTGTCTTTCTTAAAATATGACCGCACAATCTCTCTATGTTAAATTTGTCTTTTGTTTTAATCAACAGCAAAGAGTCATCATGAGGCAGTTTGCAGCAGAACGCAACAAGAGACACAACAAGAAAGAACTCATCTCATCTTTAACATTTAAATTGTTGTTAAATTTTAAGTCATTCACATTTTAAACTTTAATAAAACCTTTTTCCACTTGCAATGCCTGCGTGATCTTCATCACATTGGGAACCTAATAGACAGGAATGGCTGTGCTGTCGGAGAGCCACTAAGAGTGCATGGGTGGAGGTTGAGGGGAGTTGGACTAAATGCGTTGGGGGGGAGGGGAATGGCATGGGGTAGAGTGGGGGGGGGGGGGGTGGGGTCAAGAGAGGAGGGGTGAGTGAACTGCCAACACACCAGCCGTGAACGACTGCACTACCAGCCCACCAGCCATGAGTAAGTGAACTGCCAGCCTACCAGCTCTAAGTGACTGAAGTGCCAGCCACCAACCATGACAGTGAACTGCCAGCCCACCAGCCAGGACTTCCTGAACTGGAAGTCCAAGAATCCATTCAATCCACAATGTCCATACTAGCCCTCTGGAAACCAGTCCCTTCAGCGCACAACACCCATACTAGCGCTCCAGAGATCCATGCAAGGATAGACTTTCCTCCTTCATTGCTGTGATCTGTAAAAAAAGATGAAAATGTCTCAAATTGATTGGCCACCATCTCCCCTTCTCTCTCACAGAGTCTGGCACCTGTTTTCGGCAGAATTTCTGGCAGTTTCTCAGCTGCCAGCTCACCAGGCCTGAGGCACTTAGCTGCCAGCCCGCCATGCTTGAGTTTCTGAGCTGCCTGGCTTGAGTGACTGAGCTGCCTGGCCCGAGTGAATGAGATGGCAGGCCTGGGTGACTGAGCTGCCATGCCTGAGTGACGGAGCTGCCTAGCCTCAGTGACTTAGCTGCCAGGCCTCAGTGTCTGTGCTGCCAGCCCCAAGAATCCATTCGGACGACAATGTCCATACTAGCCCTCTGGAAACCAGTCCCTTCGGCACACAACACCTATACTAGCACTCCAGAGATCCATGCAATAATAGACTGCCAACACACCAGCCGTGAACGACTGCACAACCAGCCCACCAGCCATGAGTAAGTGAACTGCCAGCCTACCCAGCTCTAAGTGACTGAAGTGCAAGCCCACCAACCATGCCAGTCAACTGCCAGCCCACCAGCAAGGACACACCAGTCCCTTCAGCCCACAACACTCATTCTAGCACTCCAGAACCCCCCCCCCCCCCCCCCCCCCCGTCCACTGGCCAGCAAAAATGTCTATTTGTTCTAAAGCTTGCAAAAAATATATATTGGTTCTAAAGCTTGCAAAAAATGTCTATTGGTAGTAAGCATAAGGTAGTGATTGTGGGAGATTTCAACTTTCCACACATAGACTGGGAAACACATTCTGTAAATGGGCTGGATGGGTTGGAGTTTGTAAAATGTGTGCAGGATAGTTTTTTGCAGCAATACATAGAGGTACTTACTAGAGGAGGAGCAGTGCTGAACCTCCTGTTAGGAAATGAGACGGGACAGGTGGCGGAGGTATGCGTTGGGGAGCACTTCGGGTCCAGTGATCACAATACCATTAGTTTCAATATAATTATGGAGAGGGTCAGAACTGGACCTAGGGTTGAGATTTTTGATTGGAGAAAGGCTAACTTTGATGAGATGCGAGATGATTTAAAAGGAGTGAACTGGGACATTTTGTTTTATGGGAAAGATGTAGAAGAGAAATGGAGGACATTTAAAGGGGACATTTTAAGAGTACAGAATCTTTATGTTCCTGTTCGGTTGAAAGGAAACAGTAAAAATTGGAAAGAGCCCTGGTTTTCAAGGGAAATTAGACATCTTGTTCGGAAAAAGAGGGAGATCTACAATAATTATAGGCAGCATGAAGTAAATGAGGTGCTTGAGGAGTATAAGGAATGTAAAAAGAATCTTAAGAAAGAAATTAGAAAAGCTAAAAGAAGATATGAGGTTGCTTTGGCAAGTAAGGTAAATCCTAAGGGTTTCTACAGCTATATTAATAGCAAAAGGATAACGAGGGATAAAATTGGTCCATTGGAGAGACAGAGTGGACAGTTATCTGCAGAGCCAAAAGAGATGGGGGAGATATTGAACAATTTTTTTTCTTCGATATTCACCAAGGAGAAGGATATTGAATTATGTGAGGTAAGGGAAACTAGTAGAGGAGCTATGGATACTATGAGGTTCAAAGTAAAAAAAGTACTGACACTTTTGAAAAATATAAAAGTGGATAAGTCTCTAGGTCCTGACAGGATATTCCCTAGGACATTGAGGGAAGTTAGTGTAGCAATAGCCGGGGCTATGACAGAAATATTTCAAATGTCATTAGAAACGTGAATAGTCCCCGAGGATTGGCGTACTGCGCATGTTGTTCCATTGTTTAAAAAGGGTTGTAAGAGTAAACCTAGCAATTATAGTCCTGTTAGTTTGACTTCAGTGGTCGAATCTCCTGATCCAACGCTCCCATTCTTGAGGCTTGGTAAAATCGAATGGCTCTGGAGGTTGTATTGTGAACGTAGCAATTGGTGTAGGTTGCGCCATATCTGCCAGCTCGTCTCCTATTTCCCACCAAAACGATACACCGTCCTCTTCTTATTTATTTATTTTCTTGCTTACAAGTCTCCCAGATCTGACACCATGTCGGGTTATGCTTGTAATAAGGCTCGTACGACGACGTAAACAGAGTATACCTTTATTTAGCCTCTCTGTACAACAGCAACAATAGCAACAGCAGCCTCGTGTGTAAGCCCAGGCAACTCTCTAACTGCCCACACCCTGGGTTCCAGTCACATCCGGTTACTGGAGCCTGGCTTCTGGCACACAGGGTCCTAGTGCCCCTCTGCTCAGCCTTACACTATATTGCATAATACCACATCTATTGGTTCTAAAGCTTGCGAAAAATGTCTATTGGTTCTAAAGCTTGCAAATAAATGTCTATTGGTTCTAAAGCTTGCAAAATAATGTCTATTGGTTCTAAAGCTTGCAAAAAATATCTATTGGTTCTAAAGCTTGAAAAACAATGTCTATTGGTTCTAAAGCTTGCAAAAAATGTCGATTGGTTCTAAAGCTTGCAAAAAAGTGACTCTAATGGTTTTAAAGCTTGCAAAAAGTGTCTCTATTGGTTCTAAAGCTTGCGAAAAATGACTATTGGTTCTAAAGCTTGCAAATAAATGTCTATTGGTTCTAAAGCTTGCAAGAAAATGTCTATTGGTTCTAAAGCTTGCAAAAAAAGTATATTGGTTCTAAAGCTTGCAGAAAAATGTCTATTGGTTCTAAAGCTTGCAAAAATAGTCCATTGGTTCTAAAGCTTGCACAAAGTGTCTCTAGTGGTTCTAAATCTTGTAAAAAAGTGTCTCTATTGGTTCTAAAGTTTCCAAAAAATGTCTATTGGTTCTAAAGCTTGCAAAAAAGTGTCTAATGTTTCTGAAGCTTGCAAAACATCTCTATTGGTTTTAACACTTGCAAAAGGTGTCTCTATTGGTTCTAAAGCTTGCAAAAAAAAAAATGTCTATTGTTTCTAAAGCTTGCAAAACATGTATTTTAGTTCTAACGCTTGCTAACAATGTCTATTGGTTCGAAAGCTTGCAAAAAATGTCTATTGGTTTTAAAACTTGCAAAAAATGTCTATTGGTTCTAAGGCTTGCAAAAAAAGTCTATTAGTTCTAAAGCTTGAAAAAAATGTATATTGTTGCTAAATCTTGCAAAAAATATCTCTATTTGTTCTAAAGCTTGCAGAAAATGTCTCTATTGGTTTTAATGCTTTCAAGAAATATCTATTGGTTCCAAAGCTGGCAAACAATGTCTATTGGTTCTAAAGCTTGCAAAAAGTGTCTCTATTGGTTCTAAAGTTTGCAATAATGTTTATTGGTTCTAAAGCTTGCTAAATGTATCTCTATTGGTTCTAAAGCTTACCAAAAATGTCTATTGGTTCTAAATCTTGCAAAAAAAATGTCTATTGGTTATGAAGCTTGCAGAAAAATGTCTATTGGTTCTAAAGCTTGAAAAAAATGTCTATTGTTTCTAAAGCTTGCACAAATGTCTATTGTTCTAAAGTTTGCAAAAAAATGTCTATTGTTCTAAAGTTTGCAAAAAATGTCTATTGCTTTTAAAGCTTGCAAAAAAATGTCCATTGGTTCTAAAGCTTGCAAAAAAATGTCTATTGGTACTAAAGCTTGCAATAAAAATTTCTATTGGTTCTAAAGCTTGAAAAAAAATGTCTATTGGTTCTAAAGCTTGCACAAAGTGTCCCTATTGGTTCTAAAGCTTGCACAAAATGTCTATTGGTTCTAAAGCTTGCAAAAGAAAGTGTCTAATGGTTCTGAAGCTTGCAAAAACATTCTACTGGTTTTAAAACTTGCAAAAGGTGTCTCTATTGGTTCTGAAGCTTGCAAAAAAAATGTCTATTGGTTCTAAATCTTGCAAAAAAATGTATTTTGGTTCTAAAGCTTGCAAAAAAATGTATATTGTTTCTAAAGTTTGCAGAAAATGTCTATTGTTTCTAAAGCTTGCAAAACGTGCCTCTATTGATTCTAAAGCTTGCAAAAAGTGTCTTTATTGGTTCTAAAGCTTGCAAAAAATGTCTATTCGTTCTAAAGCTTACAGAAAAGTGTCTATTGTTCTAAAGCTTGGAAAAAATGTCTATTGCTTTTAAAGCTTGCAAAAAATGTCTATTGGTTGTAAAGCTTGCAAAAAGTGTCTCTATTGGTTGTAAAGCTTGCAAAAAAATGTTTATTGGTTCTAAAGCTTGCAAAATAATGTATATTGGTTCTAAAGCTTGCAAAAAATGTCTATTGGTTCTAAAGCTTGCAAAAAAATGTCTATTGGTTCTAAAGCTTGCAAAAAAAAGTATATTGGTTCTAAAGCTTGCAGAAAAATGTCTATTGGTTCTAAAGCTTGCAAAGATAGTCCATTGGTTCTAAAGCTTGCACAAAGTGTCTCTAGTGGTTATAAAATCTTGTAAAAAGTGTCTCTATCGGTTCTAAAGCTTGCAAAAAATGTCTATTGGTTTTAGATCTTGCAAAAAAAAAATGTCTATTGGTTTTAAAACTTGCAAAAAGTGTCTCTATTGGTTCTAAAGCTTGCAAAAAATGTCTATTGGTTCTAAAGTTTGCAAAAAAGTGTGTAATATTTCTGAAGCTTGCAAAACATCTCTATTGGTTTTAAAACTTGCAAATGGTGTCTCTATTGGTTCTAAAGCTTGCAAAAAATGTCTATTGTTTCTAAAGCTTGCAAAACATGTCTTTTGGTTCTAACGCTTGCTAAAAATGTCTATTGGTTCTAAAGCTTGCAAAAAATATCTATTGGTTTTAAAACTTGCAAAAAATGTCTATTGGTTCTAAGGCTTGCAAAAAAAGTCTATTAGTTCTAAAGCTTGCAAAAAATGTATATTGTTGCTAAATCTTGCAAAAAGTATCTCTATTGGTTCTAAAGCTTGCAAAAAATCTCTCTATTGTTTCTAATGCTTTCAAGAAATATCTATTGGTTCCAAAGCTTACAAACAATGTCTATTGGTTCTAAAGCTTGCAAAAAGTGTCTCTATTGGTTCTAAAGCTTGAAAAAAATGTCTATTGTTTCTAAAGCTTGCACAAAATGTATTTTGGTTCTAACGCTTGCTAAAAATGTCTATTGGTTCTAAAGCTTGCAAAAAATGTCTATTGGTTTTAAAGCTTGCAAAAAAGTCTATTCTAAAGCTTGCAAAAATGTATATTGTTGCTAATGCTTGCAAAAAGTATCTTTATTGGTTCTAAAGCTTGCAAAAAATGTATATTGGTTCTGAAGCTTGCAAAAAATGTCTATTGGTTCTAAAGCTAGCAAACAAATTATATTGGTTCTAAAGCTTGTACAAAGTGTCTCTATTGGTTCTAAAACTTGCAAAAAGTGTCTCTATTGTTTCTAATGCTTTCAAGAAATGTCTATTGGTTCCAAAGCTTGCAAACAATGTCTATTGGTTCTAAAGCTTGCAAAAAGTCTCTCTATTGGTTCTAAAGCTTGCAAAAAATGTCTATTGGTTCTAAAGCTTGCAAAAAATGTCTATTGGTTCTAAAGCTTGCAAAAAATGTCTATTGGTTCTAAAGCTTGCAAAAAATCATCTATTGGTTCTAACGCTTGCTGAAAAATGTCTATTGATTCTAAAGCTTGCAAAAAAATGTATATTGTTTCTATAGCTTGCAAAAAATGTCTATTGGATTTAAAGCTTGCAAAAAGTGTCTCTATTGGTTCTAAAGCTTGCAAAAAAATGTCTATTGGTTCTAAACCTTGCAAAAATTGCGTATTGGTTCTAAAGCTTGCAAAAAGTGTCTTTATTGGTTCTAACGCTTGCAAAAAATGTCTATTGGTTCTAAAGCTTGCAAAAAAATGTCTATTGGTTCTAAAGCTTGCAAAAAAAGTCTATTGGTTCTAAAGCTTGCAGAAAAATGTCTATTGGTTCTAAAGCTTGCAAAAATAGTCCATTGGTTCTAAAGCTTGCACAAAGTGTCTCTAGTGGTTCTAAATCTTGTAAAAAGTGTCTCTATCGGTTCTAAAGCTTGCAAAAAATGTCTATTGGTTTTAGATCTTGCAAAAAAAATGTCTATTGGTTCTAAAGCTTGCAAAAAGTGTCTCTATTGGTTCTAAAGCTTGCAAAACATGTCTATTGGTTCTAAAGTTTGCAAAAAAAGTGTGTAATGTTTCTGAAGCTTGCAAAACATCTCTATTGGTTTTAAAACTTGCAATAGGTGTCTCTATTGGTTCTAAAGCTTGCAAAAAAAATCTATTGTTTCTAAAGCTTGCAAAACATGTCTTTTAGTTCTAACGCTTGCTAAAAATGTCTATTGGTTCTAAAGCTTGCAAAAAATGTCTATTGGTTTTAAAACTTGCAAAAAATGTCTATTGGTTCTAAGGCTTGCAAAAAAAGTCTATTAGTTCTAAAGCTTGCAAAAAATGTATATTGTTGCTAAATCTTGCAAAAAGTATCTCTATTGGTTCTAAAGCTTCCAAAAATTCTCTCTATCGTTTCTAATGCTTTCAAGAAATATCTATTGGTTCCAAA
Source organism: Leucoraja ocellata (assembly GCA_036785375.1). Lineage (NCBI taxonomy): Eukaryota > Metazoa > Chordata > Chondrichthyes > Rajiformes > Rajidae > Leucoraja > Leucoraja ocellata. The sequence goes on from JAWMAR010002270.1 coordinate 60,724, forward strand.
GCTTGCAAACAATGTCTATTGGTTCTAAAGCTTGCAAAAAGTCTCTCTATTGGTTCTGAAGCTTGCAAAAAATGTCTATTGGTTCTAAAGCTTGCAAAAAATGTCTATTGGTTCTAAAGCTTGCAAAAAATGTCTATTGGTTCTAAAGCTTGCAAAAAATCATCTATTGGTTCTAACGCTTGCTGAAAAATGTCTATTGATTCTAAAGCTTGCAAAAAAATGTATATTGTTTCTATAGCTTGCAAAAAATGTCTATTGGATTTAAAGCTTGCAAAAAGTGTCTCTATTGGTTCTAAAGCTTGCAAAAAAATGTCTATTGGTTCTAAACCTTGCAAAAATTGCGTATTGGTTCTAAAGCTTGCAAAAAGTGTCTTTATTGGTTCTAACGCTTGCAAAAAATGTCTATTGGTTCTAAAGCTTGCAAAAAAATGTCTATTGGTTCTAAAGCTTGCAAAAAAAGTCTATTGGTTCTAAAGCTTGCAGAAAAATGTCTATTGGTTCTAAAGCTTGCAAAAAGTGTCTCTATTGGTTCTAAAGCTTGCAAAACATGTCTATTGGTTCTAAAGTTTGCAAAAAAAGTGTGTAATGTTTCTGAAGCTTGCAAAACATCTCTATTGGTTTTAAAACTTGCAATAGGTGTCTCTATTGGTTCTAAAGCTTGCAAAAAAAATCTATTGTTTCTAAAGCTTGCAAAACATGTCTTTTGGTTCTAACGCGTGCTAAAAATGTCTATTGGTTCTAAAGCTTGCAAAAAATGTCTATTGGTTTTAAAACTTGCAAAAAATGTCTATTGGTTCTAAGGCTTGCAAAAAAAGTCTATTAGTTCTAAAGCTTGCAAAAAATGTATATTGTTGCTAAATCTTGCAAAAAGTATCTCTATTGGTTCTAAAGCTTCCAAAAATTCTCTCTATCGTTTCTAATGCTTTCAAGAAATATCTATTGGTTCCAAAGCTTGCAAACAATGTCTATTGGTTCTAAAGCTTGCAAAAAGTGTCTATATTGGTTCTAAAGCTTGACAAAAAAAGGCCAATTGGTTCTAAAGCTTGCAAAATAATGTATATTGGTTCTAAAGCTTGCAAAAAAATGTCTATTGGTTCTAAAGCTTGCAAAAAAATGTCTATTGGTTCTAAAGCTTGCAATAAAAATTTCTATTGGTTCTAAAGCTTGAAGAAAAATGTCTATTGGTTCTAAAGCTTGCACAAAGTGTCCCTATTGGTTCTAAAGCTTGCACAAAATGTCTATAGGTTGTAAAGCTTGCAAAAAAAAGTGTCTAATGGTTCTGAAGCTTGCTAACAAATTCTACTGGTTTTAAAACTTGCAAAAGGTGTCTCTATTGGTTCTAAAGCTTGCAAAAACAATGTCTATTGTTTCTACATCTTGCAAAAAAATGTATTTTGGTTCTAAGGCTTGCAAAAAATGTCTATTGTTTCTAAAGTTTGCAGAAAATGTCTATTGTTTCTAAAGCTTGGAAAACGTGCCTCTATTGATTCTAAAGCTTGCAAAAAGTGTCTATTGGTTGTAAAGCTTGCAAAAAGTGTCTCTATTGGTTGTAAAGCTTGCAAAAAATGTCTATTGTTTCTAAAGCTTGCAAAATAATGTATATTAGTTCTAATGCTTGCAAAAAATGTCTATTGGTTCTAAAGCTTGCAAAAAAATGTCTATTGGTTCTAAAGCTTGCAAAAAAAAGTATATTGGTTCTAAAGCTTGCAGAAAAATGTCTATTGGTTCTAAAGCTTGCAAAAATAGTCCATTGGTTCTAAAGCTTGCACAACGTGTCTCTAGTGGTTCTAAATCTTGTAAAAAAGTGTCTCTATTGGTTCTAAAGATTGCAAAAAATGTCTATTGGTTTTAAATCTTGCAAAAAAAATGTCTATTGGTTCTAAAGCTTGCAAAAAGTGTCTCTATTGGTTCTAAAGTTTCCAAAAAATGTCTATTGGTTCTAAAGCTTGCAAAAAAGTGTCTAATGTTTCTGAAGCTTGCAAAACATCTCTATTGGTTTTAAAACTTGCAAAAGGTGTCTCTATTGGTTCTAAAGCTTGCAAAAAAATGTCTATTGTTTCTAAAGCTTGCAAAACATGTCTTTTAGTTCTAACGCTTGCTAAAAATGTCTATTGGTTCTAAAGCTTGCAAAAAATGTCTATTGGTTTTAAAACTTGCAAAAAATGTCTATTGGTTCTAAGGCTTGCAAAAAAAGTCTATTAGTTCTAAAGCTTGAAAAAAATGTATATTGTTGCTAAATCTTGCAAAAAATATCTCTATTTGTTCTAAAGCTTGCAGAAAATGTCTCTATTGGTTTTAATGCTTTCAAGAAATATCTATTGGTTCCAAAGCTGGCAAACAATGTCTATTCGTTCTAAAGCTTGCAAAAAGTGTCTCTATTGGTTCTAAAGTTTGCAATAATGTTTATTGGTTCTAAAGCTTGCAAAATGTATCTCTATTGGTTCTAAAGCTTACCAAAAATGTCTATTGGTTCTAAATCTTGCAAAAAAAAATGTCTATTGGTTATGAAGCTTGCAGAAAAATGTCTATTGGTTCTAAAGCTTGAAAAAAATGTCTATTGTTTCTAAAGCTTGCACAAATGTCTATTGTTCTAAAGTTTGCAAAAAAATGTCTATTGTTCTAAAGTTTTCAAAAAATGTCTATTGCTTTTAAAGCTTGCAAAAAAATGTCCATTGGTTCTAAAGCTTGCAAAAAAATGTCTATTGGTTCTAAAGCTTGCAATAAAAATTTCTATTGGTTCTAAAGCTTGAAATAAAATGTCTATTGGTTCTAAAGCTTGCACAAAGTGTCCCTATTGGTTCTAAAGCTTGCACAAAATGTCTATTGGTTCTAAAGCTTGCAAAAAAAAGTGTCTAATGGTTCTGAAGCTTGCAAAAAAATTCTACTGGTTTTAAAACTTGCAAAAGGTGTCTCTATTGGTTCTAAAGCTTGCAAAAAAATGTCTATTGGTTCTAAATCTTGCAAAAAAATGTATTTTGGTTGTAAAGCTTGCAAAAAAATGTATATTGTTTCTAAAGCTTGCAAAAAATGTCTATTGGTTCTAAAGCTTGCAGAAAATGTCTATTGTTTCTAAAGCTTGCAAAACGTGCCTCTATTGATTCTAAAGCTTGCAAAAAGTGTCTTTATTGGTTCTAAAGCTTGCAAAAAAATGTCTATTCGTTCTAAAGCTTACAAAAAAGTGTCTATTGTTCTAAAGCTCGCAAAAAAATGTTTATTGGTTCTAAAGCTTGCAAAATAATGTATATTGGTTCTAAAGCTTGCAAAAAATGTCTATTGGTTCTAAAGCTTGCAAAAAAATGTCTATTGGTTCTAAAGGTTGCAAAAAAAAGTCTATTGGTTCTAAAGCTTGCAGAAAAATGTCTATTGGTTCTAAAGCTTGCAAAAATAGTCCATTGGTTCTAAAGCTTGCACAAAGTGTCTCTAGTGGTTCTAAATCTTGTAAAAAGTGTCTCTATCGGTTGTAAAGCTTGCAAAAAATGCCTATTGGTTTTAGATCTTGCAAAAAAAATGTCTATTGGTTTTAAAACTTGCAAAAGGTGTCTCTATTGGTTCTAAAGCTTGCAAAAAAATGTCTATTGTTTCTAAAGCTTGCAAAACATGTCTTTTGGTTCTAACGCTTGCTAAAAATGTCTATTGGTTCTAAAGCTTGCAAAAAATGTCTATTGGTTTTAAAACTTGCAAAAAATGTCTATTGGTTCTAAGGCTTGCAAAAAAAGTCTATTAGTTCTAAAGCTTGCAAAAAATGTATATTGTTGCTAAATCTTGCAAAAAGTATCTCTATTGGTTCTAAAGCTTGCAAAAAATCTCTCTATTGTTTCTAATGCTTTCAAGAAATATCTATTGGTTCCAAAGCTTGCAAACAATGTCTATTGGTTCTAAAGCTTGCAAAAAGTGTCCCTATTGGTTCTAAAGCTTGCAAAAAATGTCTATTGGTTCTAAAGCTTGCAAAAAATGTCTATTGGTTCTAAAGCTTGCAAAAAAAAGTCTATTGGTTCTAAAGCTTGCAGAAAAATGTCTATTGGTTCTAAAGCTTGCAAAAATAGTCCATTGGTTCTAAAGCTTGCACAAAATGTCTTTTGGTTCTAACGCTTGCTAAAAATGTCTATTGGTTCTAAAGCTTGCAAAAAATGTCTATTGGTTTTAAAGCTTGCAAAAAAAGTCTATTCTAAAGCTTGCAAAAAATGTATATTGTTGCTAATGCTTGCAAAAAGTATCTTTATTGGTTCTAAAGCTTGCAAAAAATGTATATTGGTTCTGAAGCTTGCAAAAAATGTCTATTGGTTCTAAAGCTAGCAAAAAAATTATATTGGTTCTAAAGCTTGTACAAAGTGTCTCTATTGGTTCTAAAACTTGCAAAAAGTGTCTCTATTGTTTCTAATGCTTTCAAGAAATGTCTTTTGGTTCCAAACCTTGCAAACAATGTCTATTGGTTCTAAAGCTTGCAAAAAGTGTCTGTATTGGTTCTAAAGCTTGCAAAAAATGTCTATTGGTTCTAAAGCTTGCAAAAAATGTCTATTGGTTCTAAAGCTTGCAAAAAATCATCTATTGGTTCTAACGCTTGCTGAAAAATGTCTATTGATTCTAAAGCTTGCAAAAACATGTATATTGTTTCTATAGCTTGCAAAAAATGTCTATTGGATTTAAAGCTTGCAAAAAGTGTCTCTATTGGTTCTAAAGCTTGCAAAAAAATGTCTATTGGTTCTAAACCTTGCAAAAATTGCGTATTGGTTCTAAAGCTTGCACAAAGTGTCTTTATTGGTTCTAAAGCTTGCAAAAAATGTCTATTGGTTCTAAAGCTTGCAAAAAAATGTCTATTGGTTCTAAAGCTTGCAAAAAAAGTCTATTGGTTCTAAAGCTTGCAGAAAAATGTCTATTGGTTCTAAAGCTTGCAAAAATAGTCCATTGGTTCTAAAGCTTGCACAAAGTGTCTCTAGTGGTTCTAAATCTTGTAAAAAGTGTCTCTATCGGTTCTAAAGCTTGCAAAAAATGTCTATTGGTTTTAGATCTTGCAAAAAAAATGTCTATTGGTTCTAAAGGGTCTGGCCAGAGGGAGCAGCCTCGGCACTGCAGGATTGCTTCCTGCACACTGACTGGGATGTGTTCAGGACAGCAGCATCCTATGATGACCTCATCAACATCGAGGAGTACGCAGAGACTGTAACCAGCTACATTGCCAAGTGCACTGAGGATGTCACCATCATGAAAACTTTCACTGCACGTGGTAACGAAAAGCCATGGATGACAGCAGAGGTGCGCTCGCTGCTGAGGGCTCGTGATGCAGCCTACAGAGCCGGTAACACAGCCGCTCTCCGATCCACCAGGACTGCACTGGGAAAAGGAATCAGGGCAGCGAAACGTGCCTTCGCGGGGAAAATCCAGGGACACCTCTGCGACACAGGAGACACCAGGAGGATGTGGAAGGGAATCGAAACATTGACGGGGTACAAGGCAAGGCAGCAGGTAACCGACACGGACACTTCTCTCCCAGATAAATTAAACAACTTCTTTGCACGTTTTGATGCAGCAAACACCACACCCAAGAGGAGAGCCAGCCCCTGCCTACAAACCGACCAGCCAGTCCTGACCATAGACAAAATGGACACACGGAGAATCCTGTCTAAGGTCAACCCGTGGAAAGCAGTCGGACCCGACAACATCCCAGGACGTGTGCTAAAGGAATGTGCTGAGGAGTTAGCAGATGTGCTAACAGACATCTTTAACATCTCCCTTAGTCAGGCCATTGTCCCCACATGCCTCAAAACTTCCACGATAATCCCCATAGCGAAGAAACCAGTGGTTGCCTGCCTAAATGACTACCGCCCTGTCACCCTGACCCCAATAATAATGAAGTGTTTTGAACGCCTGGTGAAACCCCACATTACTGCCAGCCTCCCCTCATCGTTAGACCCCCTACAGTTTGCCTATCGCCCCAACCGCTCTACAGAGGATGCCATCTCCACCACGCTGCACACAGTAATCGCGCATCTGGAACACAAGAACACATACGCCAGAATCCTGTACATTGACTTCAGCTCAGCGTTTAATACCATCATCCCACAGAGACTTGTGGAGAAACTAACCCTGCTGGGCCTCAACACCACCCTGTGTCACTGGATCTTGGACTTTCTGACAGAGAGACCGCAGTCAGTCCGTGTTGGCAAGAACACTTCAGGCTCGATCACGCTGAGCACCGGCTCCCCTCAAGGCTGTGTGCTCAGCCCGCTGTTGTTCACACTGCTCACACATGACTGTGCTGCCAGATTCAGGGACAATAAAATCATAAAGTTCGCGGACGACACTACAGTGGTGGGACTCATCAGTGGAGATGACGAAACAAAGTACAGGGAGGAAGTAGAACAACTGGTGGACTGGTGCGGCAAAAATAACCTGGAATTGAACGTCGACAAAACTAAGGAGATGGTTGTCGACTTCAGGAGGGCGCAGCCAGAGCATACACCGCTCAACATTAGTGGCACTGCAGTGGAGAGAGTGGAGAGCATAAAGTTCCTCGGTGTGCAGATAACGGACAACCTCACCTGGTCCAGGAACACCACTGGGACCGTAAAACGGGCCCATCAGCGACTGCACTTCCTGAGGAAACTAAAACAGGCCTCACTCCCCACCAACATCCTCAGGACTTTCTACAGGGGCACGGTGGAGTCTGTACTCACGTACTGCATCAATACGTGGTATTGCACCTGCAACTGCTCGGACAGGAAGGCTCTGCAGAGGGTAGTGAGGGGAGCAGAGAGGATTATTGGCGTCTCCCTACCCTCAGTACAAGAACTGTTCCAGAGCCGCTGTCTGAAGAAAGCACAGAGAATTGCCAAGGACAAACTGCACCCCCTCCACACACACCTGGATCTCTTGCCATCAGGCAAGAGATATCGAAGCATCAAAGCCCGGACTACGAGGCTGCTAAACAGCTTCCTACCACAGGCTGTGAGGCTGCTAAACAGTCACTCTGCACTCACAGTCACTTGACTTGACTCTGCGGCTGGCACGGACACTTTAATAACTGGCACTGGCCACTTAAATCAGCGGCCCCGGACATTTTTTTATGATTGGTTTACTGTATTTTAACATTGTGTTTTTTACCTGATTTTAACTATTTATTCTGTTCCATCAGGGACTGGATTGTTTTTTTTAGTGTTATTATGTGAGAAGTGTTTTAAATTTCATGTGCGAGGCTCCGCTATTCACTGGGAAACGTCTTTTCATTTTGCACTGTACTTGTTGCTTGCAAGGTGACAATAAAGGTTGATTGATTGATTGATTGATTGATAAAGCTTGCAAAAAGTGTCTCTATTGGTTCTAAAGCTTGCAAAAAATGTCTATTGGTTCTAAAGCTTGCAAAAAAGTGTGTAATGTTTCTGAAGCTTGCAAAACATCTCTATTGGTTTTAAAACTTGCAAAAGGTGTCTCTATTGGTTCTAAAGCTTGCAAAAAAAATCTATTGTTTCTAAAGCTTGCAAAACATGTCTTTTGGTTCTAACGCTTGCTAAAAATGTCTATTGGTTCTAAAGCTTGCAAAAAATGTCTATTGGTTTTAAAACTTGCAAAAAATGTCTATTGGTTCTAAGGCTTGCAAAAAAAGTCTATTAGTTCTAAAGCTTGCAAAAAATGTATATTGTTGCTAAATCTTGCAAAAAGTATCTCTATTGGTTCTAAAGCTTGCAAAAAATCTCTCTATCGTTTCTAATGCTTTCAAGAAATATCTATTGGTTCCAAAGATTGCAAACAATGTCTATTGGTTCTAAAGCTTGCAAAAAGTGTCTCTATTGGTTCTAAAGCTTGAAAAAAATGTCTATTGGTTTTAAAGCTTGCAAAAAAAGTCTATTCTAAAGCTTGCAAAAAATGTATATTGTTGCTAATGCTTGCAAAAAGTATCTTTATTGGTTCTAAAGCTTGCAAAAAATGTATATTGGTTCTGAAGCTTGCAAAAAATGTCTATTGGTTCTAAAGCTAGCAAAAAAATTATATTGGTACTAAAGCTTGTACAACGTGTCTCTATTGGTTCTAAAACTTGCAAAAAGTGTCTCTATTGTTTCTAATGCTTTCAAGAAATGTCTATTGGTTCCAAAGCTTGCAAACAATGTCTATTGGTTCTAAAGCTTGCAAAAAGTGTCTCTATTGGTTCTAAAGCTTGCAAAAAATGTCTATTGGTTCTAAAGCTTGCAAAAAATCATCTATTGGTTCTAACGCTTGCTGAAAAATGTCTATTGATTCTAAACCTTGCAAAAAAAATGTATATTGTTTCTATAGCTTGCAAAAAATGTCTATTGGACTTAAAGCTTGCAAAAAGTGTCTCTATTGGTTCTAAAGCTTGCAAAAAATGTCTATTGGTTCTAAACCTTGCAAAAGTTGCGTATTGGTTCTAAAGCTTGCAAAAAGTGTCTCTATTAGTTCTAAAGCTTGCACAAAATGTCTATTGCTTCTAAAGCTTGCAAAAAAGTATTGGTTCTAAACTTGCAAATAAATGTCTATTGGTTCTAAAGCTTGCAAAAAATGTCTATTGGTTCTAAAGCTTGCAAACAAATGTCTAGTGGTTCTAAAGCTTGCAAAAAAAGTCTATTGGTTCTAAAGATTGCAAAACGTGTCTCTATTGGTTCCAAGGCTTGCAAAAAGTGTCTCTATTGGTTCTAAAGCTTACAAAAAATGTCTATTGGTTCTAAAGCTTGCAAAAAAAAGTGTCTATTGGTTCCAAAGTTTGCAAAAAATGTCCATTGCTTTTAAAGCTTGCAAAAAATGGCTATTGGTTTTAAAGCTTGCAAAAAGTGTCTATATTGGATCTAAAGCTTGCAAAAAATGTCTATTGGTTCTTAAGCTTACAAAAAAAGTGTATATTGCTTCTAAAGCTTGCAAAAAATATCTATTGGTTTTAAAGCTTGCAAAAATTGGCAATTGGTTCTAAAGCTTACAAAAAGTGTCTCTATTGGTTCTAAATCTTGCAAAAAATGTCTATTGGTTCTAAAGCTTGCATAAAGAGTGTCTATTGGTTCTAAAGCTTGCAAAAAGAGTCTCTATTGGTTCTAAAGCTTGTAAAAAAAAGTCTATTGGTTCTAAAGCTTGCAAACAAAGTCTATTAGTTCTAAAGCTTGCAAAAAAAGTGTCTATTGGTTCTAAAGCTTGCAAAACACTGTCTATTGGTTCTAAAGCTTGCAAAACACTGTCTATTGGTTCTAAAGCTTGCAAAAAAAATGTCTCTATTGGTTTTAAAGCTTGCAAAAAATGTCTCTATTGGTTCTAAAGCTTGCGAAAAATGTCTATTGGTTGTAAAGTTTGCAAAAAGTGTCTCTATTGGTTCAAAAGCTTGCACAAAAATGTCTATTGGTTCTAAAGCTTGCAAAAAAATGTATTTTGGTTCTAAAGCTTGCAAAAAATGTCTATTGGTTCTAAAGCTTGCAAAATAATGTCTATTGGTTCTAAAACTGGCAAAAAAATCTATTGGTTCTAAAGCTTGCAAAACAATGTCTATTGGTTCTAAAGCTTGCAAAATAATGTCTATTGGTTCTAAAGTGTGCAAAAAATATATATTGGTTCTAAAGCTTGCAACACCATGTCTATTGGTTCTAAAGCTTGCAAAACATGTCTATTAGTTCTAAAGCTAAAGTGTCTCTAATGGTTTTAAAGCTTGCAAAATGTGCCTCTATTGGTTCTAAGGTTTGCAAAAATGTTTTTATTTGGTCTAATGCTTCAAAAAAAGCCTATTGGTTCTAAAGCTTGCAAAAAATGTCTATTGGTTCTAAACCTTGCAAAAAAAGTGTCTATTGGTTCTAATGCAAAAAAAGTGTCTATTCTTCTAAAGCTTGCAAAAAAATGTATATTGTTTCTATAGCTTGCAAAAAATGTCTATTGGATTTAAAGCTTGCAAAAAGTGTCTCTATTGGTTCTAAAGCTTGCAAAAAATGTCTATTGGTTCTAAACCTTGCAAAAATTGCGTATTGGTTCTAAAGCTTGCAAAAAGTGTCTCTATTGGTTCTAAACCTTGCAAAAATTGTGTATTGGTTCTAAAGCTTGCAAAAAGTGTCTCTATTGGTTCTAAACCTTGCAATAAAATGTCTATTGGTTCTAAAGCTTGCAAAAATGTATTGGTTCTAAACTTGCAAATAAATGTCTATTGGTTCTAAAGCTTGCAAAAAATGTCTATTGGTTCTAAAGCTTGCAAAAACAGTCTATTGGTTCTAAAGCTTGCATTTAAAAGTCAATTGGTTATAAAGCTTGCACAAAAGTGTCTATTGCTTATAAAACTTGCAAAAAATGCCTATTGGTTCTAAAGCTTGCAAAAAATGTCTATTGGTTTTAAAACTTGCAAAAAATGTCTATTGGTTCTAAGGCTTGCAAAAAAAGTCTATTAGTTCTAAAGCTTGCAAAAAATGTATATTGTTGCTAAATCTTGCAAAAAGTATCTCTATTGGTTCTAAAGCTTGCAAAAAATCTCTCTATCGTTACTAATGCTTTCAAGAAATATCTATTGGTTCCAAAGCTTGCAAACAATGTCTATTGGTTCTAAAGCTTGCAAAAAGTGTCTCTATTGGTTCTAAAGCTTGAAAAAAATGTCTATTGTTTCTAAAGCTTGCACAGAATGTCTTTTGGTTCTAACGCTTGCTAAAAATGTCTATTAGTTCTAAAGCTTGCAAAAAATGTCTATTGGTTTTAAAGCTTGCAAAAAAAGTCTATTCAAAAGCTTGCAAAAAATGTATATTGTTGCTAATGCTTGCAAAAAGTATCTTTATTGGTTCTAAAGCTTGCAAAAAATGTATATTGGTTCTGAAGCTTGCAAAAAATGTCTATTGGTTCTAAAGCTAGCAAAAAAATTATATTGGTTCTAAAACTTGCAAAAAGTGTCTCTATTGTTTCTAATGCTTTCAAGAAATGTCTATTGGTTCCAAAGCTTGCAAACAATGTCTATTGATTCTAAAGCTTGCAAAAAAAGCCTATTAGTTCTAAAGCTTGCAAAAAATGTATATTGTTGCTAATGCTTGCAAAAAAGTATCTTTATTGGTTCTAAAGCTTGCAAAAAATGTATATTGGTTCTGAAGCTTGCAAAAAATGTCTATTGGTTCTAAAGCTAGCAAAAAAATTATATTGGTTCTAAAGCTTGTACAAAGTGTCTCTATTGGTTCTAAAACTTGCAAAAAGCGTCTCTATTGTTTCTAATGCTTTCAAAAAATGTCTATTGGTTCTAAAGCTTGCAAAAAATCATCTATTGGTTCTAACGCTTGCTGAAAAATGTCTATTGATTCTAAAGCTAGCAAAAAAAATGTATATTGTTTCTATAGCTTGCAAAAAATGTCTATTGGACTTAAAGCTTGCAAAAAGTGTCTCTATTGGTTCTAAAGCTTGCAAAAAATGTCTATTGGTTCTAAAGCTTGCAAAAAATGTCTATTGGTTCTAAAGCTTGCAAAAAATCATCTATTGGTTCTAACGCTTGCTGAAAAATGTCTATTGATTCTAAAGCTAGCAAAAAAAATGTATATTGTTTCTATAGCTTGCAAAAAATGTCTATTGGTCTTAAAGCTTGCAAAAAGTGTCTCTATTGGTTCTAAAGCTTGCAAAAAATGTCTATTGGTTCTAAACCTTGCAAAAGTTGCGTATTGGTTCTAAAGCTTGCAAAACGTGTCTCTATTGGTTCTAAAGCTTGCAAAAAACTGTCTATTGGTTCTAAAGCTTGCAAAAAAGTATTGGTTCTAAACTTGCAAATAAATGTCTATTGGTTCTAAAGCTTGCAAAAAATGTCTATTGGTTCTAAAGCTTGCAAAAAAAGTCTATTGGTTCTAAAGCTTGCATTTAAAAGTCAATTGGTTATAAAGCTTGCACAAAAGTGTCTATTGCTTATAAAACTTGGAAAATGCCTATTGGTTCTAAAGCTTGCAAAAAATATCTATTGGTTCTAAAGCTTGCAAAAAAAGTCTAGTGGTTCTAAAGCTTGCAAAAAAAGTCTATTGGTTCTAAAGATTGCAAAACGTGTCTCTATTGTTTCCAAGGCTTGCAAAAAGTGTCTCTATTGGTTCTAAAGCTTACAAAAAGTGTCTATTGGTTCTAAAGCTTGCAAAAAATGTCTATTGGTTCTAAAGCTTGCAAAACATGTCTATTGGTTCTAAAGCTTGCAAAAAAAGTCTATTGGTTCTAAAGCTTGCATTTAAAAGTCAATTGGTTATAAAGCTTGCACAAAAGTGTCTATTGCTTATAAAACTTGGAAAATGCCTATTGGTTCTAAAGCTTGCAAAAAATATCTATTGGTTCTAAAGCTTGCAAAAAAATGTCTAGTGGTTCTAAAGCTTGCAAAAAAAGTCTATTGGTTCTAAAGATTGCAAAACGTGTCTCTATTGTTTCCAAGGCTTGCAAAAAGTGTCTCTATTGGTTCTAAAGCTTACAAAAAGTGTCTATTGGTTCTAAAGCTTGCAAAAAATGTCTATTGGTTCTAAAGCTTGCAAAACATGTCTATTGGTTCTAAAGCTTGCAAAAAAAGTCTATTGGTTCTAAAGCTTGCATTTAAAAGTCAATTGGTTATAAAGCTTGCACAAAACTGTCTATTAGTTCTAAAGCTTGCAAAATAATGCATATTGGTTCTAAAGCTTGCAAAAAAATATCTATTGGTTCTAAAGCTTGTGAAAAATGTCTATTGGTTCTAAAGCTTGCAAATAAATGTATATTGGTTCTAAAGCTTGCAGAAAAGTGGTTCTATTGGTTCCAAAGCTTGCAAAAAAATGTCTATTAGTTCTAAACCTTGCTAAAAAAGCTTGCATGGTCTGATTAGGAACAGTCAACATGGATTTGTGCCCGGAAGGTCTTGTTTAACTAACCTTCTTGAATTTTTTGAAGATGTTACTCGGGAAATTGATGAGGGTAACGCAGTGGATGTTGTGTTTATGGACTTCAGTAAGGCCTTTGACAAGGTTCCTCATGGGAGGTTGGTTAAGAAGGCTCAATGGTTGGGTATTAATGGTGCAGTAGCAAGATGGATTCAACAGTGGCTGAATGGGAGATGCCAAAGCGTAATGGTGGATGGTTGTTTGTCAGGTTGGAGGCCAGTGACGAGTGGGGTGCCACAGGGATCTGTGTCGGGTCCACTGTTGTTTGTCATGTACATCAATGATCTGGATGATGGTGTGGTAAATTGGATTAGTAAGTATGCAGATGATACTAAGATAGGTGGGGTTGCGGGTAATGAAGTAGAGTTTCAAAGTCTACAGAGAGATTTATGCCAGTTGGAAGAGTGGGCTGAAAGATGGCAGATGGAGTTTAATGCTGATAAGTGTGAGGTGCTACATCTTGGCAGGACAAATCAAAATAGGACGTACATGGTAAATGGTAGGGAATTGAAGAATGTAGGTGAACAGAGGGATCTGGGAATAACTGTGCACAGTTCCCTGAAAGTGGAATCCCATGTAGATAGGGTGGTAAAGAAAGCTTTTGGTGTGCTGGCCTTTATAAATCAGAGCATTGAGTATAGAAGTTGGGATGTAATGTTAAAATTGTACAAGGCATTGGTGAGGCCAATTCTGGAGTATGGTGTACAATTTTGGTCGCCTAATTATAGGAAGGATGTCAACAAAATAGAGAGAGTACAGAGGAGATTTACTAGAATATTGCCTGGGTTTCAGCAACTAAGTTACAGAGAAAGGTTGAACAAGTTAGGGCTTTATTCTTTGGAGCGCAGAAGGTTAAGGGGGGACTTGATAGAGGTTTTTAAAATGATGAGAGGGATAGACAGAGTTGACGTGGAAAAGCTTTTCCCACTGAGAGTAGGGAAGATTCAAACAAGGGGGCATGACATGAGAATTAAGGGACTGAAGTTTAGGGGTAACATGAGGGGGAACTTCTTTACTCAGAGAGTGGTAGCTGTGTGGAATGAGCTTCCAGTGAAGGTAATGGAGGCAGGTTCGTTTTTATCATTTAAAAATAAATTGGATAGTTATATGGATGGGAAGGGAATGGAGGGTTATGGTCTGAGCGCAGGTATATGGGACTAGGGGAGATTATGTGTTCGGCACGGACTAGAAGGGTCGAGATGGCCTGTTTCCGTGCTGAAATTGTTATATGGTTATATGGTTAAAAAATGTCTATTGGTTCTAAAGCTTGCAAAAAAATGTCAATTGGTTCTAAAGCTTGCAAAAAGTGTCTCTAATGGTTTTAAAGCTTGCAAAAAGTGTCTCTATTGATTCTAAAGCTTGCGAAAAATGTCTATTGGTTCTAAAGCTAGCAAAAAATGTCTATTGGTTCTAAAGCTTGCAAAAAAAATGTATATTAGATCTGAAGCTTGCAAAAAATGTCTATTGGTTCCAAAGCTTGCAAAAAACTGTCTATTAGTTCTAAAGCTTGCAAAAAATGTCTATTGGTTATAAAGCTTGCAAAAAAATATCTATTGGTTCTAAAGCTTGCAAAAAATATCTATTGTTTCTCAAGCTGGCAAAACAGGCCCATATTGCTTCTAAAGCTTGCAAAAAATGTCTATTGCTTTTAAAGCTTGCAAAAAATGTCTATTGATTTTAATGCTTGCAAAAAGTGTCTCTATTGGTTGTAAAGCTTGCAGAAAAATGTGCATTGGTTCTAAAGCTTGCAAAATAATGTCTATTGGTTCTAGAACTTGCAAAAAAAATATCTATTGGTTCTAAAGCTTGCATAAAATGTCTATTGGTTCCAAAACTTGCAAAAAACTGTCTATTAGTACTAAAGCTTGCAAAATAATGTCTATTGGTTCTAAAGCTTGCAAAAAAACATCTATTGGTTCTAAAGCTTGTGAAAAATGTCTATTGGTTCTAAAGCTTGCAAATAAATGTATATTGCTTCTAAAGCTTGCAAAAAAGTGGTTCTATTGGTTCCAAAGCTTGCAAAAAAAATGTCTATTAGTTCTAAAGGTTGCAAAAAATGTCTATTGGTTCTAAAGCTTGCAAAAAATATCTATTGGTTCTAAAGCTTGCATAAAATGTCTATTGGTTCCAAAACTTGCAAAAAACTGTCTATTAGTACTAAAGCTTGCAAAATAATGTCTATTGGTTCTAAAGCTTGCAAAAAAACATCTATTGGTTCTAAAGCTTGTGAAAAATGTCTATTGGTTCTAAAGCTTGCAAATAAATGTATATTGCTTCTAAAGCTTGCAAAAAAGTGGTTCTATTGGTTCCAAAGCTTGCAAAAAAAATGTCTATTAGTTCTAAAGGTTGCAAAAAATGTCTATTGGTTCTAAAGCTTGCAAAAAATGTCGATTGGTTCTAAAGCTTGCAAAAAGTGTCTCTAATGGTTTTAAAGCTTGCAAAAAGTGTCTCTATTGATTCTAAAGCTTGCGAAAAATGTCTATTGGTTCTAAAGCTTGCAAAAAATGTCTATTGGTTCTAAAGCTTGCAAAAAAATGTCTATTGGTTCTAAAGTTTGCAAAAAAATGTCTATAGGTTGTAAACTTTGCAAAAAGTGTCTCTATTGGTTCTACAGCTTGCAAAAAAATTTCCATTGGTTCTAAAGCTTGCAAAACAATGTCTTTTGGTTCTAAAGCTTGCAAAAAATGTCTATTGTTTCTAAAGTTTGCAAAACGTGCCTCTATTGATTCTAAAGCTTGCAAAAAGTGTCTTTATTGGTTCTAAAGCTTGCAAAAAAAATGTCTATTCGTTCTAAAGCTTACAAAAAAGTGTCTATTGTTCTAAAGCTTGCAAAAAATGTCTATTGCTTTTAAAGCCTGCAAAAAATGTCTATTGGTTGTAAAGCTTGCAAAAAGTGTCTCTATTGGTTGTAAAGCTTGCAAAAAAATATCTATTGGTTCTAAAGCTTGCAAAATAATGTATATTGGTTCTAAAGCTTGCAAAAAATGTCTATTGGTTCTAAAGCTTGCAAAAAAAAGTCTATTGGTTCTAAAGCTTGCAGAAAAATGTCTATTGGTTCTAAAGCTTGCAAAAATAGTCCATTGGTTCTAAAGCTTGCACAAAGTGTCTCTAGTGGTTCTAAATCTTGTAAAAAAAGTGTCTCTATTGGTTCTAAAGCTTGCAAAAAACGTCTATTGGTTTTAAATCTTGCAAAAAAAATGTCTATTGGTTCTAAAGCTTGCAAAAAGTGTCTCTATTGGTTCTAAAGCTTGCAAAAAATGTCTATTGGTTCTAAAGCTTGTAAAAAAAGTGTCTAATGTTTCTGAAGCTTGCAAAACATCTCTATTGGTTTTAAAACTTGCAAAAGGTGTCTCTATTGGTTCTAAAGCTTGCGAAAAATGTCTATTGTTTCTAAAGCTTGCAAAACATGTCTTTTGGTTCTAACGCTTGCTAAAAATGTCTATTGGTTCTAAAGCTTGCAAAAAATGTCTATTGGTTTTAAAACTTGCAAAAAATGTCTATTGGTTCTAAGGCTTGCTAAAAAGTCTATTAGTTCTAAAGCTTGCAAAAAATGTATATTGTTGCTAAATCTTGCAAAAAGTATCTCTATTGGTTCTAAAGCTTACAAAAAAATCTCTCTATTGGTTCTAATGCTTTCAAGAAATATGTATTGGTTCCAAAGCTTGCAAACAATGTCTATTGGTTCTAAAGCTTGCAAAAAGTGTCTCTATTGGTTCTAAAATTTACAAAAAATGTCTATTGGTTCTAAAGCTTGCAAAAAATGTCTATTGGTTCTAATGCTTTCAAGAAATATCTATTGGTTCCAAAGCTGGCAGAACATGTATATTGGTTCTAAAGCTTGCAAAAAAGTGTATATATTGGTTCTAAAGCTTGCAAAAAATGTCTATTGGTTCTAAAGCTTGCAAAAAATGTCTATTGGTTCTAAAGCTTGCAAAAAAAATGTATATTGCTTCTAAAGCTTGCTCAAAATGTCTATTGGATTTTAAACTTGCAAAAGGTGTCTCTATTGGTTCTAAATCTTGCAAAAAATGTCTATTGGTTCTAAAGCATGCAAACATTGTTTATTGGTTCTAAAGCTTGCAGAACGTGTATCTATTGGTTCTAGAGTTTGCATAAAAGCGTCTCTATTGGTTCTAAAGCTTGTAAAAAAGGTCTATTGGTACTAAAGCTTGCAAAAAATGTCTATTGGTTCTAAAGCTTGCAAAACAAATGTTTATTGGTTCTAAAGCTTGCAAAAAAGTCTATTGGTTCTAAACTTGCAAATAAATGTCTATTGGTTATAAAGCTGTCAAAAAGATTATATTGGTTCTAAAGCTTGCAAAAAGTATCTCTATTGGTTCTAAAGCTTGCAAAAAGTATCTCTATTGGTTCTAAAGCTTGCAAAAAATGTCTATTCGTTCTGAAGCTTGCAAAAAATGTCTATTCGTTCTGAAGCTTGCAAAAAATGTCTATTGGTACTGAAGCTTGCTAAAAATATCCATTGGTTCTAAAGCTTGCAAAAAGTGTCTCTATTTGTTCTAAATCTTGCAAAAAAAATGTCTATTGGTTCTAAAATGGTTCATACTAGCGCTGCAGATTGCGCCCCCCTCCCCCTCCCCTCCTCTCCTTCCCCCCTCTCCTGGTTGGCTTGGCTTGGGTGTGTCTTGAAATTGAAAGGCGCTACTTACTGCAAATGGTGGCATGAAGTTGAAAGGCACTATTTACTGCAAATGATGGCTTGGATGTGGCTTGGGTGTGGCTTGAAGTTGAAAGGCACTACTTATTGCAAATGGTGGAATGGTTGCTTTGGCTTGAAGTTGAAAGGCACTATCACTACAAATGGTGGCTTGGGAGCTTTGACTTGAAGTTGAAAGGCTCTACTTACTGCAAATTGTGGCTTGAAGTTGAAAGGCACTACTTACTGCAAATGGAGGGCGTGGGTGCATTGGCTTGAAGTTGAAAGGCACTATTACTGCAAATGGTGGCTTGGTTGCTTTGGGTTGAAGTTGAAAGGCACTATTTACTGCAAATGATGGCTTGGATGTGGCTTGGGTGTGGCTTGAAGTTGAAAGGCACTACTTACTGCAAATGGTGGCTTGGATGCAATGGCTTGAAGTTAAAAGGCACTATTACTGCAAATGGTGGCTTGGGTGCATTGGCTTGAAGTTGAAAGGCACTACTGAAAATGCACTTACTTCCTGTTTGCACTATATATTGATTTTAGATAAAATGCTACAACTTACGGCTGTGATTTTTGGCCATCTTACTCAGTCCCCCCTCCGCTGAGCAGGTGCAGAGAATTCTTCCCATCAATGAAAAATAAAAGTGTTATTAGTTTAAAAACAAATGTTGAGAATCTCTCTCTTGTCAATCACTCCATGAAAGCCACACCTTTTCCAGTGGGGGGGGGGGGGGGGGGGGTTATAAAACCCAGAAATGTGTGTGTGGCTCAGTCTCTGCAAGATAGAGGAGGGAGTGGTCACGACTCGCTGTCTTTAGTGGCATTGAACCCTACTTCAAATGGTATGAAACCGCACTTGAATTTGGTGACCTTGCATCCTGCTAGAAGTGGTAAGAAACTGCACTTGAATTTGGTGGCCTTATACCCCGCTAGAAATAAAATTTCAAGGATTAGCCGTGAGTCAACTACCAGCCCACCAGCCGTGAGTGAGTGAGTTGCGAGCACAACAGGCTTGATTGACTGAGACGCCAGCCCAAGAATCCATTTGGCGCACAATTTGCATACTAGCCCTCTGGAAACCAGTCCCTTCAGCCCACAACTCCCATACCAGCGCTCCAGAAAGCCCCCTCCCCCCCCAACTGGCCACCAATATTAGAATTGGTGGAGAGGTGGAATATTGCCCTCCTGTGTGATGCTGGAACCCAACGGGTCACACTTAGTTTAGTAAATAATTATAAATGAGTCACGTGTCGTGAGTAACATGACAATTCGGGGGAGAGTTATTTTCACAGCGTGTGGGGAGTCTAGCCAAGGGACAGGGCTTGAGGCAGCATCTATGGAACAAAGGAAATAGCCGGGTGTGAAGAAGGGTTTCGACCCGAAACTTTGCATATTTCCTTCGCTCCATAGATGTTTCTCCAGCATTTTTTTTTCTACCGCAAAACGTCAATGATTCTGGAAATGCCGAGAGAGTTAGAGAGAGAGAGATGGGGAACAGGAGAGAGAGAATGTGTGAGAGAGAGGGAGGGAGAGAGCAAAAGACAGAGAGACACAACGTGGGTTGGTAGGTACATTGAATGACTAATCCCCTGCCAACCAAGAATCTCACCAAGAAGATGTCCTCAATCATGATGGTGAGTTTTAAGAAATACTCAATGTGTCATTAATGCATCAATCTACATTCCTCAATAAATGTAATTATGTTTTGAAGATGTGTTAATGATGCCACGTGAATTGTATTCAAAGGAATGTAACGTCATTAATACTTCTACTAAAACACAATTAAATTTACTGAGGAATGTGGATCGATGCATAGATGGTGCATTGGATAACTTGTTAAGTACTGGCTGTTCACATGTGCTACTGTAGTTAACACATCGCTTGATAAAAAAAACATGCAAATGCCAGACACACGCAAGGGAAGAGCTAAACAAAAACCGCTAGCAACCTTGGATAACAAAGGCGAAGATAGTGATTCTAATGGAGAAGCAAGCGGCCATCAACGACCGCTTTGATCAATTTGAAATCAAGTTTACATGTCTTCAGTCCTCACAAAATGCCTTGACGGTCCGAATGGATTCCATGGATGAGATAGCTGGAGAGCATGACACCCGCCTGATGCTAATGGAGAAAAACATAAGCAAAATACAAAGGGAAAACACCCTCCTACAAGCAAAAATTAACGACCTAGAGGGCCGCTCGTGTCGAAATAACATTAAAATCGTGGGTATTCCAGAAGGAGAAGAGAAGTGGAAACCAACAGAGTTTATCAGCGCCCTCATCCCAAAATGCTGGGTGAGGCACACTTCCAAAAACCACTTCTCATTGATCGTGCACACCGCACCCAACAGCCGAAGCCCACGGAGGGAGCCAGGCCTCGCACAATCATCGCCAGGGTCCATTTCTTTCATGAGAAAGATATGATAATAAGACTTGGTAGACAACAGACTCTGGTGTACAATGGACGGCGAGTCTTTATCTTCCCGGATTACACAGCTGAGGTAATGGAGCAGCGACGTGGGTTCCGTGATGTCATGCAGACCCTGCGGGAGATGGAGGTGAAATACAGCCTGCGCTTCCAGCCAAACTCCAGCTTCAACACAACGGGCAACTGAAGGTCTTCACTTCTCCCGGAGAAGCAAATACATTTGTGGAAGGGCACCTGAGAAGCAACGCTGGAAATGAACAGACAGGATGACCCTGTTGGACAGAGGAAATATTCGCTGAGAGCATTAAAGAACAGTTTGCTTCAACACACCTAAAGACGGTATAATTTGACATTTTCAACATTATTTGAATGAGCGGAGGAGGCCCTTGGCTTGCCTTAGCTGGTTTATTGGTTCATAGACTGGTTAGGTAGTGGGCCTGGGGGGCAATTTTACTTGCCATACACCCGGCGGCCCTCGCTAAACAATGAGGGGGAAGGTAACGCTTTGTTTGGGGAAGTGTTTTTGGGGAGGGGGTCAGGGTTCGTTAATATTCAATGTTTTCCAGAACTGCCAGACCTTTTATTTTTTATATTGTTTCATTTCACCATGGTGTGACTTTTTGTTTTTCTTAGCTGAATATGTCAGGACTTAACAATGTAAAGCAGGACGATATGAGTAAGATAACGTTGGTCTCATGGAATGTACGTGGCCTTGGGCATCCAATTAAGCGGGGTAAAGTGTTTGCACATTTGAAATCTTTATCTTCAGACATAACATTTCTCCAAGAGACCCATATCAAAGCTACAGAGCAGAGGCGATTAAGAGCTAATTGGATCTCTCAAGTTTATCAGTCACCTTTTACCTCCAAGGCTAGAGGTGTAGCTATTCTTTTTCGTAAGAATACCCCATTTCAACTTGTTTCAAAGGTTACAGACCCAAATGGCAGATATATTATGATTACTGGAAAATGAATTCACTCCCTATCACACTACTGAATATATTCGGTCCAAACATTGATGATCCAAATTATTTCCGCAAAATGTTTGATTTAATTCCAGACCTCAACACCACCAATTTGATAATGGGCGGAGATTTCAATTGTTACCTTGACGCACATCTTGACAGGCTCTCCGCCCGCAACCCACCTGCAATTACATCTGTTCAAACATTAAACAACCTGATTAAGTCTAGAAACATTGTTGATATCTGGAGGATACAACATCCAACGGACAAAGACTACTCATTTTTTTCTCATGTCCACAAATCATACACAAGAATTGATTATTTTCTGGTGGATGCAAAATTAATATCTAGCATTGAACATACCAAATATCATAATATATTGATATCAGACCACAGTCCAGTAACTCTAGACCTGAAGCTTGCTCTGCCTATAACCATATAACCATATAACAATTACAGCACGGAAACAGGCCATCTCGGCCCTACAAGTCCATGCTGAACAAATTTTTTTCCCCTTAGTCTCACCTGCCTGCACTCGTACCATAACCCTCCATTCCCTTCTCATCCATATGCCTATCCAATTTATTTTTAAATTATACCAATGAACCTGCCTCCACCACTTCCACTGGGAGCTCATTCCACACCGCCACCACTCTCTGCGTAAAGAAGTTCCCCCTCATATTACCCCTAAACTTCTGTCCCTTAATTCTGAAGTCATGTCCTCTTGTTTGAATCTTCACTATTCTCAAAGGGAAAACTTGTCCACATCAACTCTGTCTATCCCTCTCATCATTTTAAAGACCTCTATCAGGTCCCCCCTTAACCTTCTGCGCTCCAGAGAATAAAGACCTAACTTATTCAACCTATCTCTGTAACTTAGTTGTTGAAACCCAGGCAACATTCTAGTAAATCTCCTCTGTACTCTCTCTATTTTGTTGACATCCTTCCTATAATTTGGCGACCAAAATTGTACACCATACTCCAGATTTGGTCTCACCAATGCCTTGTACAATTTTAACATTACATCCCAGCTTCTATACTCAATGCCTAAACAAAGCTATTGTTGGCGCTTTGACCCGTATTTACTCACAGACCAAGTGTTTATTGACTTTTTGACAGCAAGGCTTACAGAGTTCCTTGAGACCAACGATACAGGGGATGTATCAGATTCTATACTCTGGGAGCCCCTTAAAGTTGTAATGAGAGGTCATATAATATCATTTGAAGTATCCAAAAAATGGGGAACAGCGTCATCAATTGGTAGAAATTGAAAATGCACTTCTAAATCTTGAACAGACTTACAGGAACTCTCTCTTACAAAAGGATTACAACAAAATCTTGATTTTAAAAAACGAATATAATCGTATTCTCAGTGATAACGTTGGCAAGCCTCTACTGAAGCTCAGACAGAGACACTTTGAGTTGGGCGATAAACCAGAGAGGCTACTGGCCAGACAATTAAAAGGGGAACAGGCAAGTCATGCGATCCATAAAATCAAATCCAAAACGGGTGATTTGCTTACCAATCCAAAAGAAATAAACAACCGCTTCAAAGTTTTTTATTCAGAATTATATACTGCTAAAACGCGGGCCACTAATGTCGATTTTGCAGGATTCTTTGACTCCCTCAGTTTGCCAAAACTAGATGAATCAGCCAGGCTACAACTGGATTCAAATTTCTTAGAAAGCGAGCTAGTTGAGCCTATTAAATCTTTTCCCTCTGGTAAAGCGGCTGGACCGGATGGATTTGGTTGCGAATTCTATAAGGTATTTCATAAGTCGCTTGTCCCACTCCTAATTAGGATGATCAATGATTCGATTAAGAATAACAGGTTTCCGAAGTCCCTGTACGAGTCAAATATATGTATCCTGTTAAAAAAAGACAGGGATAAAACGGAACCTGGTAGCTACAGGCCTATTGCTCTCCTCAACTTTGATCAAAAGGCTATCACAAAAATACTAGCTAATAGACTGGGGAAGCATGTTTCATCAATTATACACCCTGATCAGACAGGGTTTATTCCAGGTAGATTTTCGTTTTGTAATGTGCGTCGACTCCTGAGTAATTTATATAGCTCCACCAAGATGCGGGATTCTAGAGCGGCCATCTTATCCTTAGACGCCGAAAAAGTGTTCGATCAGATAGAGTGGCCCTATATGTTTGAGGCACTTAAAAGATTTGGGTTTGGGGATTCCTTTATTGCGTGGGTCAAAATGGTGTATCTTTGTCCGACATCATCCATCCTCACTAATAATGATAAATCTGGACCTTTTGACTTACAACGTGGGGTCAGACAGGGAGATCCTCTGTCCCCCTTACTCTTTGATATTGCTCTGGAGCCCCTCGCAATAGGTATCAGGAGTCACCCAAACATCAGGGGTATAAAGGTGGGGAATGTGGAAAGTCGTGTGGGGCTTTACGCCGATGACACATTACTATATCTCTCCGATCCAGAAGCCTCTGTTCTTCCCTTGTTAGATTTTATTAAATCATTTGGCAAGCTTTCTGGATACACAGTCAACTGGAGTAAGAGTGAGTTCATGCCTTTATCAGACAATATAGATTCAGATTTTCTTGAGGCTCTACCATTTAAGATAGTATATGACCATTTTGCATATCTAGGACTCAAAATACCCCTAAACCCCAAACTTATATTCAAACTCAACTACGCTGATATGATTACAAAGTTAAAACTGAACATAGAGAAATGGAGGATTTTACCCTTGTCTATAGTGGGGCGTATTAACGCTATCAAGATGGTGTCTCTTCCTAGATTCATATATTTATTCCAAAATCTTCCAATTTTTCTTACTTCATCATTTTTTTAAAAATTGGACTCCATTATCCTTCCATTCATTTGGGGCTATAAAGCCCACCGTATATCAAAGGCCAAAAAAGCCAAAAAATGAGGGAGGCAAGGGCCTTCCTATATTTAGGCACTACTATTGGGCAGCCAATGCTAGAGCTCTGATTTACTGGCAATGGGGATTCCCAGATGAACCTTTGGATAATAATAATAATACCCCTTTGTGGCTAAACATTGAAAACACAGCAGTGAAAAATTCCTCCCTCTGTACTTTGCTTTTTTCCAAAACAGAAATAAGTCACATAAGTTGGTTGGTGAGAACTTCATTTTAAGAAATTCTATTCGAATTTTAAATCAGATAAGAAGTTTCAGTACATTGTCAAATGTCTCTATTTGGGGGACCTGATAGAGGTCTTTAAAATGATGAGAGGGATAGACAGAGTTGATGTGGACAAGCTTTTCCCTTTGAGAATAGGGAAGATTCAAACAAGAGGACATCAGTTCAGAATTAAGGGACATAAGTTTAGGGGTAATATGAGGGGGAACTTCTTTACGCAGAGAGTGGTAGCGGTGTGGAATGAGCTCCCAGTGGAAGTGGTGGAGGCAGGTTCATTGGTATCATTTAAAAATAAATTGGATAGGCATATGGATGAGAAGGGAATGGAGGGTTATGGTATGAGTGCAGGCAGGTGGGACTAAGGGGAAAAAAATTTGTTCGGCACGGACTTGTAGGGCCG
This sequence comes from Leucoraja ocellata, assembly GCA_036785375.1. Classification (NCBI taxonomy): domain Eukaryota; kingdom Metazoa; phylum Chordata; class Chondrichthyes; order Rajiformes; family Rajidae; genus Leucoraja; species Leucoraja ocellata. The sequence goes on from JAWMAR010002270.1 coordinate 85,135, forward strand.
AGATGGCCTGTTTCCGTGCTGTAATTGTTATATGGTTATTTACACCCCCATATGTCACAACCACTCCTTTTTGCCATCACAGACGGATGGGGTGTTTGCTGTCTGGAGGGACAAGGGCCTTGCGACCCTCAGAAATCTATATATTGACAAAAAGTTTGCTTCGTTTAATCAGTTGAAATCAAAATTTAACCTTTCCAACTCTCATTGTTTTCGCTATCTCCAAATTAGGCACTACGTTAAAGATCAAATTGCAAATTTTCAAACCATGCCTGACAGTTGCCCACTCTATGAGCTCCTGCAGCTTCCTCCAGACTCCAAACATCTAATATCTCGCTTTGTGAGTCTATTCACCACCTCTGTATCCACAACCCATCTGAAAGAAGCCTGGTCTACTGAGCTGAATTTCGAGGTGTCTGACGACACTTGGAATGAAGGTCTGACCAGAATCCAAACTTGTTCGATCAATGTCAGGTATAAACTGATTCAGTTTAAAGTCATCCACAGACTCCATTACTCAAAGACCAAATTACATCGAATCTACCCTGCTATTTCTCCATTATGTGACAGATGCAAAAGTGCAGATGGTTCTTTAACACATATTTTCTGGCTCTGTCCTCATATACAAATATACTGGTCTAAAACATTTAAGTGGTTTTCTGGGGTCTATGGAAAATATATTCTCCCTGATCCAGAACTGGCACTTTTTGGATGCTCAGAGACTGCTTTGTACTTCACGTCTGAAGAACAACAAGCACTGATGCTTGGTATGGTGGTAGCCAAGAAAATGATCCTAACAGACTGGAAATCATCTACACCCCCCTGCTTCGAAAAATGGCTCAATGAAATGATAATAATCATACAAATGGAAAGGATACGTTTCTACAACTCCAAGGTACCAAACAACTTTTTAAGTGTTTGGGGACCATTTATCAACCATCTCAAAGTCCAATAACTTCATAATTTCATATTATCTGCAGTGATGTAGTCCTGTGACCTTCACTTCTGCTTTTGCAATGCATGACTGTGTAGCACCATGTGGATTGTACCAATACTGTTATGTCTGGCGGCTTTGTTTATTTATTTATTTATTTGTTTTAAAATTATAATTATTTGTTTTTCCTTCCTTTTTTTTTTCCTGTTGTCTTTTTCAGTTTTTATTTATTAATTTTTTTTTTGTTGTTGTTTGTTTTGTTCTGTTTTGTTATAAAAAATTGTATAAAATAATAAAAATATTAAAACGGTAAGTCCTGGCTGGCTCTACCTCCGGAGCCTCGAGGTCGGTTGCAGGTTGGAGGCCGCCAGCTCCGCCATTAGGCCTCAGCTCAGGCGGGGGGAAAAGAAGGGGGATACGACAAAAAAAGTCACATTCCACCGAAGGGGGAGACAGAAAGCCGTGTTTCAGCCCCCCCCCACACACATAACACCACCTAATAGCCAAAGGTTTAACTGAACTAGACAAAAAAAACAACACAAAAAAAGTAAAAACAGACAGACTGCAGGCGAGCCACAGCCGTTTCACAGCGCTGCCACTTCCGGATATCTATCTATCTATCTTCCATCTTCTATCTATATCTATCTATATATATATAAAACTCAAATCAGTCCGCCTGCCGTCCGCCTGCATTTCTTCCTTGGATTCATTGCCACGCCCAATCCAGACGCTCAATCTCCGAGATATTTTCCATTTCGGTAGAGATTTTGCTTTTCTTTCTAAGTATCCGCTCCTCATTTCATTTCGTCGTGTTGAAGTACATGTTTTTAATCAAATCCTTCTCCCCCCCTCCCCCACCCACCCCCAAGTATTTCAAAAATAAACAGGCTTCTCCATTTGCATGTCAGCTTCCAACACACTTCGAAACAAAGTTGCAAGAGAGGAACACTGACCTTTTCACTGCTGCAGCAGGCAGTGGAGGGCTGCAATCTTACATTTGGGAACGGGCTCAGTTCCAATGGAGGAGACGGGTGCATGGTGCAATATTGGGTTGGGGGATCACACCATTGGGGGAGCAGACCCAACGGGTCTGCACTTGTATATTACTAAAACTCTATTCTTGACCGGTTTTGGCCATCTGTGCTGCGGTTTCCGAGAGTACGCCGCCACCTACGGCCGTCATTTTTGGCGACCTCGCTCAGAGCCCCCCTCCGCCGCATGTGTGCTGAGGATTTTTCCCGTCGATGAAAATTGACAGAGATATTAATGTTTTTACAACATTCCCCATTCTCTCTGCTGCCCCTGCTGGAGGGAGGGGGAGGGACTATAAAACCAGGAAGTGGTGTGCCTCAATCAGTCTCTGCAAGTCGTGTGCGTCAATCAGTCTCTGCAAGTGGTGTGCCTCAATCAGAGTTTTGAATGACACTGACAAATGTCTACAGCACTGTGAGTATTTGAAAATGAAAATATGGTTAGAGGTAAAAAAAGCACTGCCTGCAAATGGTTGTTTGGGTTTGGGTTGAAGTAAAAATGCACTCTCTCTCTCCCCCCCACCCCCCCCCCTCTCCTCTCCCCCTCCTCTCCCCCCCCTCTCCTCTCCCCCCTCCCTCTCCTCTCCCCCCTCTCCTCTCCCCCTCCTCTTCCCCCCTCTCCTTTTCCCCCCTCTCCTCTTACCCCCCTCTCCTTTCCCCCCCTTCTCACCCCCCCCTTCTCCCCCCTCTCCTCTCCTCCCCCTCTCCACTCCCCCCTCTCCTCCCCCCCTCCTCCAATCCCCCCCTCTTCTCCAATCCCCCCCTCAATCCCCTGCCCCACCGTCCCTCCCCTAAACCCCCCTCCCCTCCACACCCCTACCCCCTCCCTGCTCCCCCGCCCCTCATCTCACCCCCCTCTCAGCCCTCCCTCTCTCCCCACCCTCTCTCCCCCCCCGTCCCTCCCGCATCTCTCCCCCCCCGCCCCCGCCCCTCTCTCCCCCCCCCCTCTCTCTCCCCCCTCCTCCCCTCCATTAGCGTGAGTGCGGGAGGCGGGGGTAGTTAATGTGTGATGCTGCATGCCGCCTCCCCCCCCCCCCCCCCACAACCGCACGTTGGGGGAACAGACCCAATGGGTCTGCACTTGGTCTAGTTCTTAATGGAAATTAGAGGCAAGAAATGCCACCATTCCAACAGCATCCAATCTTTGATTGGTAACACAAAAACCTCTCTCCATTTTGTTTTCAATTACCTCCAGCATTGTGATTTTGTTGATAATATCTGTAATTGCTGTATTAAGCAAAGTTCCCAAAGCTTTACAATATATGTGAACTGGAAGTACATCTTGCCAAACTTTGCTCAGCCGTTGTAACTGAAGAATCACCTGTCGGAACAAAAAACAAACTGTGTTAATGGTTAGAATGGAAAACTCTAAATCAATTATCAGGTTAGTTCAGCGTTTCTCAACCTTTTTACCCATGCGGAACCCTTGAAATAATTTTCATGTTTTGTGGAACCCCTGAGTTGGGGATTGATGGGCCCGCCGCCATTTTGAGATCGCCATTTTGACTCGCTTCACAACGGCGTACTCTGGCATCACAACGGGGACCCGTCAGCTGTGTCTGCGCAGTTGGGGGAGGATTGCTGGGCCAGGATCGCCATTTTAACATCCAGCGTTGTGTATAGGTAAGTGCTACTGGGGGAATATTGTGTTGGGGGAGGTGGGCCCAATGGGTCTACGCTTGGTCTAGTTCAGGGGTGTCAAACTCATTTAGGTCACGGGCCTGATTGGGCAAAATATGACTTCATGCGGTCCTATTGAAGAAGAACCCTGGCCTGAAACAATTCCTAATCCATTCCCTCCAGATGTTGCCTAGCACGCTGAGTTCGTCCAGCACTGTTTTTAATTTAAGTCTGAAATTGAAGATAGACACAAAAAGCTGGAGTAACTCAGCGGGACAGGCAGCATCGCTGGAGAGAAGGAATGCGTGACGTTTCAGGTCGAGACCCTTCTTCAGACAATCACAAGTACTCTCACCGACAAGAGTTCAGTTCCGTGGCCTCTCACGCCATATAAGGAGCGCAGCGGACTGGGGTGGCTCCAGTTGATCACTATTTCTCTTGCAACCCCTAGCGACCTCTTGCGGAACCGGAGCGTTGCGGGGAATCCCGGTTGAGAAACGCTGAGTTAGGTTAATGGAACAGTGTTGATAATAGCCACTCCTCAACTGAATATCACAAACTGAGCAATTGTTGAAATCCAACAACGTGCTTCTGATACTACTCATACTATGCATGGGGCGAAGTACAAAAGAGGGAATGAGACATACAAGAGGAAACAAATTAGGCACATGAAGCAGAGATGCCATGTAGAGCTGTGACTTTAACAGTTGTAGATGAAGGCATCCAATTTTATGCACATATTTGAGTGTCATTCTAATAAGTGGGGTGGGCTAACACTATAACCATGTTACAATTGTAATTTCAAGCCAAGAATAAACTTATACCACAAAACTCAACACTCAGAACACCCTTGTTCATCCGAGCTTGTGTAGCAATGCAACAGTGGCCAGCATGTTGTACTCCACTAACACCCACAGGTCTGGACCAAATTTCAAATTATGTTTAGTCACATAGAAACATAGAAAACATAGAAATTAGGTGCAGGAGTAGGCCATTCGCCCTTCGAGCCTGCACTGCCAGTCAATATGATCATAGCTGATCATCCAACTCAGTATCCCGTACCTGCCTTCTCTCCCTACCCCTGATCCCCTTAGCCACAAGGGCCACATCTAACTCCCTCTTAAATATAGCCAATGAACTGGCCTCAACTACCCTCTGTGGCAGAGAGTTCCAGAGATTCAACACTCTCTGTGTGAAAAAGTTCTTCTCATCTCGGTTTTAAAGGATTTCCCCCTTATCCTTAAGCTGTGACCCCTTGTCCTGGACTTCCCTAACATTGGGAACAGTCTTCCTGCATCTAGCCTGTCCAACCCCTTAAGAATTTTGTAAGTTTCTATAAGATCCCCTCTCAATCTCCTAAATTCTAGAGAGTATAAACCAAGTCTATCCAGTCTATCTTCATAAGACAGTCCTGACATCCCAGGAATCAGTCTGGTGAACCGTCTCTGCACTCCCTCTATGGCAATAATGTCCTTCCTCAGATTTGGAGACCAAAACTGTACGCAATACTCCAGGTGTGGTCTCACCAAGACCCTGTACAACTGCAGTAGAACCTCCCTGCTCCTATACTCAAATCCTTTTGCAATGAAAGCTAACATACCATTCGCTTTCTTTACTGCCTGCTGCACCTGCATGCCTACCTTCAATGACTGGTGTACCATGACACCCAGGTCTCGCTGCATCTCCCCCTTTCCCAATCGGCCACCATTTAGATAATAGTCTGCTTTCCCGTTTTTGCCACCAAAATGGATAACCTCACATTTATCCACATTATACTGCATCTGCCAAACATTTGCCCACTCACCCACCCTATCCAAGTCACCTTGCAGTCTCCTAGCATCCTCCTCACAGCTAACACTGCCCTCCAGCTTAGTGTCATCCGCAAACTTGGAGATATTGCCTTCAATTCCCTCATCCAGATCATTAATATATATTGTGAATAGCTGGGGTCCCAGCACTGAGCCTTGCGGTACCCCACTAGTCACTGCCTGCCATTGTGAAAAGGACCCGTTTACTCCTACTCTTTGCTTCCTGTTTGCCAGCAGTTCTCTATCCACATCAATACTGAACCCCCAATGCCTTGTGCTTTAAGTTTGTATACTAATCTCTTATGCGGGACCTTGTCGAAAGCCTTCTGGAAGTCCAGATACACCACATCCACTGGTTCTCCCCTATCCATGCTACTAGTTACATCCTCGAAAAATTCTATAAGATTCGTCAGACATGATTTACCTTTCGTAAATCCATGCTGACTTTGTCCAATGATTTCACCACTTTCCAAATGTGCTGCTATCCCATCTTTAATAACTGACTCTAGCAGTTTCCCCACTACCGATGTTAGACTAACTGGTCTGTAATTCCCCATTTTCTCTCGCCCTCCCTTCTTAAAAAGTGGGGTTACGTTTGCTACCCGCCAATCTTCAGGAACTACTCCAGAATCTAAAGAGTTTTGAAAGATTATTACTAATAACCATATAACCATTACAGCACGGAAACAGGCCATCTCGACCCTTCTAGTCCGTGCCGAACACATAATCTCCCCTAGTCCCATATACCTGCGCTCAGACCATAACCCTCCATTCCCTTCCCATCCATATAACTATCCAATTTATTTTTAAATGATAAAAATGAACCTGCCTCCACCACCTTCACTGGAAGCTCATTCCACACAGCTACCACTCTCTGAGTAAAGAAGTTCCCCCTCATGTTACCCCTAAACATCAGTCCCTTAATTCTCATGTCATGTCCCCTAATGCAACCACTATTTCTGGAGCTATTTCCTTAAGTACTCTGGGATGCAACCTATATGGCCCTGGGGATTTATCGGCCTTTAATCCATTCAATTTACCCAACACCACTTCCCGGCTAACCTGGATTTCACTCAATTCCTTCAACTCCTTTGACCCGCGGTCCCCTGCTATTTCCGGCAAATTATTTATGTCTTCCTTAGTGAAGACGGAACCAAAATAGTTCTTCAATTGGTCCGCCATATCCTTGTTCCCCATGATCAACTCACCTGTTTCTGACTGCAAGGGACCTACATTTGTTTTAACTAATCTCTTTCTTTTCACATATCTATAAAAACTTTTGCAGTCAGTTTTTATGTTCCCTGCCAGTTTTCTTTCATAATCTATTTTCCCTTTCCTAATTAAGCCCTTTGTCCTCCTCTGCTGGTCTTTGAATTTCTCCCAGTCCTCCGGTATGCTGCTTTTTCTGGTTAATTTGTATGCATCATCCTTCGCTTTGATACTATCCCTGATTTCCCTTGTTATCCATGGATGTACTACCTTCCCTGATTTATTCTTTTGCCAAACTGGTATGAACAATTTTTGTAGTTCATCCATGCAGCCTTTAAATGTCTTCCATTGCATATCCACCGTCAACCCTTTTTGAATTAATTGCCAGTCAATCTTGGCGAATTCACGTCTCATACCCTCAAAGTTACCTTTCTTTAAGTTCAGAACCATTGTTTCTGAATTAACAATGTCACTCTCCATCCTAATGAAGAACTCAACCATATTATGGTCACTCTTGCCCAAGGGGGCACGTACAACAAGATTGCTAACTAACCCTTCCTCATTACTCAATACCCAGTCTAAAATAGCCTGCTCTCTCGTTGGTTCCTCTACATGTTGATTTAGATAACTATCCCGCATACATTCCAAGAAATCGTCTTCCTCAGCACCCCTGCCAATTTGATTCACCCAATCTATATGTAGATTGAAGTCACCCATTATAACTGTTTTGCCTTTGTCGCACGCATTTCTAATTTTCTGTTTGATACCATCTCCAACTTCACTACTACTGTTAGGTGGCCTGTACGCAACACCCACCAGCGTTTTCTGCCTCTTAGTGTTTCGCAGCTCTACCCATACCGATTCCACATCCTCCAAACTAATATCCTTCCTTTCCATTGCATTAATCCCCTCTCTAATCAGTAACGCTACCCCACCTCCTTTTCCTTTCTGTCTATCCCTCCTGAATATTGAATATCCCTGGATGTTCAGCTCCCAGCCTTGGTCACCCTGGAGCCATGTCTCTGTGATCCCAACTATATCATAGTCATTAATAGCTATCTGCACATTCAACTCATCCACCTTATTACGAATGCTCCTTGCATTGAGACACAAAGCCTTCAGGCTTGTTTTTACAACACTTACTCCTTATACAATTATGTTGAAAAGTGGCCCTTTTTGATTGTTGCCCTGGTTTTGTCTGCCTGCCACTTTTACTTTTCACCTTGCTACCTATTTCTTCTACCCTCATTTTACACCCCTCGGTCTCTACGCTCACACATTTAAGAAACCCTTTCCCTTTAACTCCATCCTCCACTACCCCATTCAACACCCCACCCCCCTTATTCAGTTTAAAGCCACCCGTGTAGCAGTGGCAAACCTGCCTGCCAGAATGCTGGTCCCACACCTGTTAACATGCAATCCATCCCTTTTGTACAGTTCCCCCTTACCCCAAAACAGATCCCAGTGATCTAAGAATCTAAATCCCTGCCCCGTGCACCAGTTCCTCAGCCACACGTTCAGGTCCCGTATCTCCCTGTTCCTGCTCTCGCTAGCACGGGGAACTGGAAGCAAACCGGAGATAACAACCCTGGAGGTCCTGCTTTTCAACATTTTTCCGAGCTCTCTAAAGTCACGCTGCAGAATATTCATCCCCTTTTTTCCGACATCGTTTGTGCCGACATGCACTACCACTTCCGGATGTTCACCTTCGCCCTTGAGGATTTTCTGCACTCTGTCCGTGACATCCTGGATCCTGGCACCGGGAAGGCAGCACACCATCCTCGCATCCCGTCTGTTGCCGCAGAAACCCCTGTCCGTACCTCTCACGATGGAGTCTCCCACTACAATGGCCTTGCCTGCCTTAGGCCTTTTTGGTTTTGGCTCAACAGCCCTATTCGCATCGCAAGCCAGTCCGCCGCTCACGTCTTCTGTCCCAACAGCTTCTCGACAGTAGGACTTGTCGAGGAACGACTCCGTTTCTCGTACGAACCGGAGGTCGTCCACTTGCTTCTCCAGTTCCCCAACACGGCCCTTCAGGAGCTCTACCTGGATGCACTTTTCGCATTTGTAGCAGCCAGAGGCACCAGCGGTGTCCTTGACCTCCCACATACTGCAAGCATCGCACTGAATCAGCTTGCCTGACATCTCCTTCTTTCGTCTCTCCCTCTCAAGCGTATTGCGTGGTCTCCACTCCTAAGACTCTTGAGCCAAAGACTCACACTTTACTCACAGGGCACTTCCCTCACAAGGCCGCTCACTCACTGCCGCTCGCTAAGAGCTGTCCTGCTTAAATTGAATGATAAATTGCCTGATTTACCAATTTACAAAGCAAATTCCTCAGTTTTCAACTGTTTTCATCCCTCTGACTCACTTCTCTCCTCCCACTTGGGCTAGAGCCAATCAGTCGTATCTCTTGCTAATCTGCTGCTGCTGTTGTTCCTCCCAAATCTACAGCAGTTCTGAACAAAGACTGTGCGTCCTTGGCCTTTAACTGTTTTCACCCCTCTCCTCCCACTTGGGCTAGAGCCAATCAGTCGTACCTCTTGCTAATCTGCTGCTGCTGTTGTTCCTCCCAAATCTACAGCAGTTCTGTACCTTGATCCAAAGAGTCACTGCTGCATGGTGTACTTATGTGCATGCACCACAGAGAAGGTACTCCAGAATCACAGTGTGGCTTCCGCCCATCCAGAGGTACAGCAGACATGATATTCACAGCAAGCCAAAACCAGGAAATATGCCGTGAACAAAGGCAACCTTTGTACATGGGCTTCATAGACCTGACAAATGCGTTTGACTAAGTAGACCGCCAGGCTCTTTGGATCAAGGTACAGTTGTCACGACAAGTACATCAGAATATTGAGGCTTCTACATGTTGGCATGTCAGTCACAATGCTCAGCAACTGCGGCTCTGAGTCCGTGCCCTTTACTGTGGAAACAGGGGTCAACCAAGGTTACATCTTCCCACTCACCCTGTTTGTCACCTTCGTTGCTGCCATACTTCACCTCATTGGTGAAGAGCTGCCACAGGGGATCTCAATCCTCTACAGAACTGACTGTGAGCTCTTCAACCTTAATAGGCTGAAGGCCAAGAGCAAAGTCAGTAACACCGCCATCATGGAGCTTCAGTATGCGGACGATTGTGCCTTTGCAGCACACAACACAGAAGACCTCCAGGGCATCCTGAATGCCTTTGCCAAGGCATACAGAGCCATGGGCCTAGCCTTAAATGTCAAGAAGACCCAGGTCCTACATCACCCAACCAGCTGTCTACCCAGCCCACTATAAAAATGGACGACACCACTCTTAAAAACGTTGACCACTTCCCCAACCATGGCAGCATTCTTTCCTCAAAAGCTGACATCGACTATGAGGTCAACCATCGCCTAAGTTGTGCCCGTGGAGCCTACGCCAGATTCAGAAATGGAGTCTTTGAAGACGGAGACCTAAAGGCCCGAAACAAAACTGCTGGTCTACAGAGCCATTGTCCTCCCCACCCTGTTGTATGGAGCCGAGTCATGGACCACCTACAGCAGGCACCTGAGAGCCCTGGAACAATACCATCAAAGATCCTTACGAAAGATTCAGAGGATCTTTTGGGAGGACAAACACAACAACGTAAGCGTTTGAGGAAGCCAACATGACGAGCATCACCACCATAATAACTTTGAGTGACTGGTCATGTCATCCACATGTCCACACATGTCTCCCTCAACAGATCCTGTACTCTCAACTAAATTAAGGTTGGCGAGCCCCCGGTGGGCCAAAGAAACGCTTCAAGGACAACATCAGGAACAGTCTGAAGAAATTTCACATCACATCGATCAACTGGGAGCACATTGTACTGGACAGGAGCTCCTGGAGGAAATCTGTGCAGGAAGGAGCTGCACTTCATGAAATGGAACTACGCCGTGTCGCAGAGACAAAGCGGCAGCACCGTAAGAGAGAGAGAGAGAGAAGGGGCCACGACGACTACCAACCACCCCCACTCTCCACTTTACACCAATGTCTGTGGATCGGCCTCTGCGGACATGTGCAGACCCACAAGTAGACAACCCTAGAGGGAGGAGAGGACAGTCATACTCGTTTCGAGTGACCGCCGATGATGATGCAGCAACCAAGAACAAATCTGTTTCCATTGTGGCGGTCCCTGGGGGGTAGGCACTCCTTGGATCATCCCCCTCGACGATTGAGGGACAGGAAGTAGGTCTGCCACGGGGTTTACCGGTCGACTCCCGAGGGGTAGAGATAAGAGTGTTGGTGTGTGTTCTTGAACTGTTTGAATTAAAAAGCTTCTTTTGAATCTGCCTGGCGTCCGGTCTTTTCCTGACCTTGACCAGGCCACTACACTGGTGACCCCGACGTGATTTGAACACGCAGCCTTCTGATTACAATTATAATTAATTACAATCAGGATGCCTCATTTTGTGCTGTTGAATGCTTGAAGTAAAATTTACCACAGTGCAATACAAGTAAACTCAATTGAATGGTAACTGAGTAGTTTAGTTATATTAAAAAAGCAAAAATCTAATTCTGTACTAAATGAAGGAAACACCAACAGTTGCTTTATAGCACCTCACCCCTCCCTCTCCCATCCCTGTCTCCCCACCCCCTTCCCTCTCCCCCCGCCCCCACCCCTCTTCCATCACTCCCCCTACCCCTCTCCTCCTCCCTCTTCCACTGCTCTTCCCCTCCACTCTCCCTCCCCATTCTTTCCCCTCCCCCCCCACCCTCCCCCCCCCATCTCTCTCCCCATCTCCCACCCCCTACCCCGCTCTCCTTTCCCTCCCAAATCTGTCCCGTTTCCTCCTCCTCCTCTCCCCTCCCTCCCCTTTTCTCACCCCCCCCCTCCTCCACCTGTGTGTTTGGGGGGTGGTTAATGTGATGCCGTACCCCACCCCCCTTCCCCCCGCAAACCCCCAGTGGGGAAATAGACCCAATGGGTCTGCACTTGGTCTAGTTAATATATAAAACCGTGTGCCTGCCGGTGTCCGGGGTCTGGCTGCCAGCTGCCGGCCGCCTTTCTTTCTTTGATTCCTTGCTACGCCAAAACCAGATGCAGAATCGCCAAGATCTTTTCCATTTTGGTAGAGATTTCACTTTTCTTTCTAAGTATCCACTCCTGATTACATTTCGTCATGTTTATGTACACATTTTTAATCAAATCCTTCTCCTCCCCCCCCCCCCCCCAATATTTCAAAAAAAAAACCGGCTTCTCACCCATAGAAGCAGCACCAGCCCCAGCCCCTGGTGAACGTTCCATCGTGTGATGTCACAATGCCCGATGCTCACATATGTCCAATCGGAATGGATTCATTTACATATGCCTTTGCAGGAGCCCCAGCCCATGGTGAACGGTAAGGGGGAGGGGGTGGAGAGAGAGGAAGATGGAGACAGAGGGGATAAGACCTTCTCACTTATCCTTGGACATGATGTCTTTGTTCTTATCTTAACACCAACAAACACCATTGTGTCAGAGTTCCCATTTGCCTTTTCCCCTCCATGCTTATCTCCTTGTTCTCAAGGTAAAATAACAATTAACAACTTGGATCAAGTAATCTCCTTTAAAATCCCTGGGATTTACTGATATGGTTTGAAATTACAACTCATACTTTAATTAAGTATCAAGTTCTATCAGTCCAGGCTACACTTCTGGAATTGTGGCTTATACAATTTGCAGGTCTATGTAACTACAATTCATAGCAGTTCTTACCAGTTCTCCCACCAGTCTTACTGTCTCTGACTACATTCTGGCTCTGTCCCTCCCACTCCCCTGACATCAGTCTGAAGAAGGGTCTCGACCCAAAACGTCACACATTCCTTCTCTCCAGAGATGCTGCCTGTCCCGCTGAGTCACTCCAGCATTTTGTGTCTTCCTAGGATGAATAGGACACCTGGGTTTTGGTTTAACACACTAAGGTTGCCATTATCAAAGCACTGCACTTGCAGAATTCCACACTTGAGTTTCGGTTCATTTGTATCACCAGATTTAAAATTGGATATTTCAAACTGAAAGATCAGCCAGAATGTTCTGTATTAGTTTAATTACTTCTTCGCTGGATAATTTCCTACTCAAAAACAATATTGAAATAATGAAATAATAATCCTATGAAATGGTGTTAAAACATTCTGCTGCAATCAAAAAGTGTAGCAGTAGAATGGGCTGGGGGTGCAGCAGGATTGCTGCATTTACTATCAGGTAGACACAAACAGCTGGAGTAACTCAACAGGTCAGACAGCAACTCTGGAGAAAAGGAATAGTATTTTTGATCTTAATCAATTGGGCAAGTGGGGAGAGGAGTGGGTAATAGAATCAGAGGACACAGGCTTAATGCAGATAATTGCGAGGTGTTGCATCTTACAAAGTCAAAGTAGGGCAGGCCGGACAATGTGAATGTGTTTGAGTTTAGTTTATTGTCATGTGGACTGAGGTACAGTGCAAAGCTTTTGATGCATGCTAACCAGTCAGAGGAAAGACAATACATGATTACAATCAAGCCATCCACTGTGCACAGATATATGATAAAGGGAATAACGTTTAATGCAAGATAAAGTCCAGTAAAGTCCAATCAAAGATAGTCCGATGAGGTAGATAGTGGCTCAGGAGTGCTCTCCAGTTGTTGGTAGATTGGTTCAGTTGCCTGATAACAGCTGGGAAGAAACGGTCCATGAATCTGTAGGTGTGCGTTTTCACACTTCTATACATTTTGCCTGATGGGAGGGGAGAAGAGGGATTGGCCATAGTGCGACTTGTCCTTGATTGTGCTGGTGGCCTTGCCGAGGCAGCGTGAGGTGTAAATGGAGTCAATGGAAGGGAGGTTGGTTTGTGTTATGGTCTGGGCGTTGTCAAAAATTCTCTACAATTTCTTGTGGTCTTGGATGGAGTTATTCCCAAACGAATGGCAAGCTACTGGGAGGTATTGTAGAGCAGAGGGATCTTGAAGTGCTGGAGTGTGAAGATGGGGCATCTTGCTCGGCATAGGCGTTGGCCAAAGGGCCTATTCACATGCTATGTGACTCTATGAATCAATTCCCATATGGAATCCTTTGGATGGTTAGTTGTAAACCTATTGACTTTTTCTATGAGTGCAATGATAAATGTTTGCATGGATACCTTATTTTAACACAGTCTGTGTGTCTCTCACTCACCTTCCATTTATTGGTCCATGCTCCCACCTGCTGTTTTATGCTCCCTATATCTTCCTCTCCATCCACCACTGTTCTCCAATCCACCCACCTGCACTGACCTTTGGCAATCAATCCTTACCCAGAATTCTCAACACATTGAATGTAGGGTCAATTGTGTTTCATTGTCATATTTACCAGATCGGAACAATTAAATTCTTAGTTGTAGCAGCGGCACGACAGCTTTGTAATAACAGCGCTCAATAGATAACATCATAAACAAACAAAAATAAGTTCAAGAAATAAAAAAGACAATATAGTGCAAAAAGAAAACAAAGCCCAAAGTCCCCCGTGCAACTTAAGCAGTTCACAGTTTGGAGTTCAGTTGCAGTTTGCAATGTCCAGTGTTCTGATGGTTGTTGGAAAGCAGCTGCTCCTACGAACTGGATAGGCCAAACATTTCACTCTTCATTCACTTCCAAATCCAGAGGTACTGCAATTATTATTCGTAAAGGAATTCCATTTAAATCAAAGAATACTATTTCAGATAAGGAAGGGAGATACCTTATAGTAGCAGGAGAGATCAATAATACGCCAATCACGCTGATAAATATATATGCGCCCAATTTTGATAACCCTCAATTTTTTAATAAAATTCTGAATATAATTGCAGAATTTAATTATCAAAATGTTATAATTGGAGGAGACTTTAACTGCGTTTTAGACCCTTATTTAGATAAATCGATGCAAAAACAAAAAGGTAATATGAAATCTAAAACCAGTGAACTCTTACATACATATATGGAAAACACAAATATAGCAGATGTATGGAGGATTGCAAATCCGACGGGAAGGGATTATTCGTTTTATTCAACGGTGCATAAAACATATTCACGGATAGACTATTTTCTTGTGGATACAAAATTAATTCCGCATACTATGAACCCTAAATACCACATTAATGCGATTTCAGACCACTCTCCGTTAACTTTTGTTTTAAAATTAGAAGGAATGTCTATGAATAAATCGTTCTGGAGGTTTAATTCTCAAATTTTAAAAGACCCACAAGGGAGTATATATCTAAAAAAACAGATGGACCTATTTTTTGAGATAAATGATACACCAGATATATCCCCCACGCTGTTATGGGAATCCTTCAAAGCATTTATTAGAGGAGTCATTATTTCATTTCAAGCTTATCAAAATAAAAAGAATAAGAATGAACAAAGACACTTAGAAGAACAAATAAAACAATTAGATACAGATAATGCTAAAGATCCAACTATGGATAAACATAATAAAATCCTACTATTGAAATTCAAGCTAAATAAACTATTGTCAGAGAAAGTTATAACACTATTTCAAGTTACAAAACAAGAACACTTCGAATTCGGGGACAAACCCCACAAACTTTTAGCACGCCAATTGAAAAAACGGGAAAAAGAGAATGCAATACTAAAGATTAAATCAGAGAGAGGGGAATTATTAACATTACCCAAGGATATCAATAAAAATTTGCTCAATTTTACCAGAATCTATACACATCTAAAACGTCAATAGATAATAATAAAGTTTCAGAATTTCTGGAAAATTGTAACCTCCCACAATTAGAATTGAGGGAACAAGAGGAACTGGGAGCACAAATTACTTCTAAGGAGATAGAAGACACAATAAAAACACCAAAGAATGGAAAAACACCAGGACCAGACGGATTCAGTAATTAATTTTATAAAGCCTTTTACGACATAGTTACCCCACGATTACAGAAAATGTATACATATGCTTTTAAAGAGCAAAGCTTACCTGAAACATTAGCAGAATCAACGCTCACATTAATACTTAAAAAAGATAAAAATATAGAAGAACCAGGTTCAATAGCTTTGTTAAATACAGATCAAAAAATAATAGCGAAAACACTAGCCAGTAGACTAGGCAGGTACGTTAGTAGACTAATAAATGGAGATCAAACAGGATTTATACCTAAGAGACATTCATTCAATAATTTGAGACGTTTGCTTAACATAATGCACTCACATAAATCTCACGACCAAGAGTTATCTATCATCTCACTGGACGCAGAAAAAGCGTTTGATCAAGTAGAATGGGATTATATGATTAAAGTATTGCAAAAATTCCAATTGGGAGATAACTTCATCGGATGGATAAAACTATTATATAACAAACCTACGGCTAGAATATTAACTAATAATATATTATCCTCGAAATTTGAACTATCAAGGGGCAATAGACAAGGATGTTCATTATCACCGCTGTTATTTGCTTTGGTAATTGAACCCCTTGCTGAAAAAATAAGAACACACCCGGATATTTATGGTTATAATACAAAATATTCAAATAATAAAATATCCCTATATGCCGATGATGTACTACTGTACATCACAAAACCACAAATTAGTATACCAAACATATTAAATTTAATTGAGGACTTTGGATCCTACTCAGGATATAGAATAAATTGGAACAAAAGTGAAATTATGTCGATAAAACCAAAAGACTCAACACATCTCCGGAAATTTCCCTTTAAAATAGCTACAGAAAAATTCAAATATCTGGGAATTGAAATTACTAGAAATTACCAGGATATGTTTAAAGCCAATTATAATCCCTTACTCAAGAAATTGAATAATCTGATTAAATTCTGGAAAACACTTCCGATGTCCTTAATAGGCAGAATAAATGCTATTAAAATGATTTTCTTACCACAAATCCTATACCTATTTCAATCAATACCTATATATCTCCCAAAAAAGTTTTTCAAAAAATTGGACTCAGACATTACAAATTTTATATGGGATTATAAATCCCATAGAATACAAATAGCACACCTTAATAAACGAAAATAGTTGGGGGGTCTAGCGCTCCCTAATTTTATGTATTATAATTGGGCAGTAAATATTAAAAATATGATTCACCTGCTGGACAATTCTGCCCAGCAGGCGGATTGGATGGTAATGGAAAAAGGGGACTGCTCCCCGAGTAATATAGGAGCGACTATCCTCTCACCAATAAATTTGAATAATAAAAATTATAATAAAAATCCAATTATACATAACACAATTAGAACATGGAAACAAATAAAACAGAATTTAAAATTAAGAAACCTATCTCTTTTAATACCAATAGTCAATAATCCATTGTTTAAACCATCAATCATAGACAAATCATTTATACAATGGGAAAGAATGGGAATCAAAACGCTCGAAGATCTGTATGAATTGGGGAAATTACTATCATTTCAACAACTACAACTGAAATATAATTTGAAAAATAACCAATATTTTAAATATCTTCAAATTCGTGATTATCTGAAAAAACACACAAAAGACTATCATAATATGCCTTCCGACATTGGATGAAGCAATGAAGACAAAGGCAGAATCAGCTAATCTAATATCGTACCTATATAATATCATTTTAAATATAGAAATACCCACAACAGATGGAATTAGAAGAGATTGGGAACAAGAATTAGCTATAAAAATTTCAAAAGAGAGCTGGGATAATCATTTACTACAGGTGCATAAATGTTCGATCAACGTACGACATACGCTCATTCAATTCAAAACATCACATAGATTATATTATTTAAAAACTAAATTAAATAAAATCTTCCCTAATGTTTCACCAATCTGTGATAAATGCCTATGTCAAGAATCTACCATAGCGCACTCTTTTGTTTTTTGTACAAAAATTCTGGTATGAAATATTTAATATTTTTTCAAAATTAATCAAAATAAAACTGGTACCAAAACCAGAATGGATTATTTTTGGAATATCGGAAGGTAACCCTGAACTAAACGTGTTTCAGAAGAATTTATTTAATTACGGGCTAATAATGGGAAAAAAGCTTATACTTAAATTCTGGAAAAATGCGCCCACACCAACAATAAAAATGTGGATATCAAATATGTTTGAAACATTACATCTGGAAGAGATGAGATTCCTCTTAGCAGGTAAAGCAGACCAATTCCAAAAGACGTGGTCTATGTTTCTGGACCTATTACAAGTGCAATAGTAATTTAAAAAAAATAAATAAATAAACAAATGGTATCAGGACCTGGTAACGGGAGGTAAAACAACAAAAACAGACTTGGTTGGTAGTCCCCTTTCTGCGGAGTTTAATGTTATAATAGAGCGATTGTTCCTATTTTCTTTTTCTTTCTTTTCTAGGGTCTACTTTCTCACTTTACTTCCTTCTCTAACTTATTTTCTAAGGGGCTTTCTTTTCCCAACACCCTTGCACTTCACGACTCTTGCGCACTTTCTTTACTTTCTTTACTTCTATCTTTTTCTTAAAGCTCAAAAAAAATGAAGCGGTACAAAAAATGTATTAAGATATATGTGTTGTGTAGTATTGTAATTTACCGTACTTCTAATAAAAATAAAATTAAAAAAATAAAAATAAAAAAAAATAAATAAAAAGGAAAGCAGCTGCTCCTAAACATGGTTGTTACATTTTTCAGACTCCTGTCCCTTCTTCCCGATGACAGGAATGAAATGAGAGCATGGCTCGGGTGGTGTGGCTCCTTGATGATGCCGGCTGCCTTTATGATAAAGAGCCTCCTATAGATCCCTTCGATGGTGGGGAGTCAGTAACCATGATGGACTGGGCAACGTTCACCTACGTTCCTGGCCGTTCAAATTGCCCAACCGGGCCATAATGCAACCAGTCAATGTGCTCTCTCCCATACACCTGGACATTGACTGTACCACAATTCTCCCTAAACCCCCCCTCACACTCATCATCCCGTCTCCCAGCCTTGGATATTAGATATAATTATGAAGGAAAGGCCTTGTGTGCAGAAGTCTCATTCAGTAGCACACAAAAGTTTTGGCCTCATCCACAATCTAACATCCTAGCATGGGCAAAACATTCATTGGCTGAAAGGTCAGCACCTTTGGAGAAACTAACCATTTTTTTCCATCAATACCACATTGAAAATGCACTGAAAATGACTTTATCAATGCAATCAATAGTATAGTTCCTTCCTATACTATTCCATCTTATTCAAATAGAATGTGTTATGACAGATTGCGGAGGGCACTACAGCCTGGGGATTAATTTGCACAGCATTCTCAGTTCCCCCAAACATTATTTTATCAGTCACGCATACAAGTGATAATTTCTGACACAAGGCCACTTTATAGGAGTCTACTCTTATCGAGTATCCCATCTAGTCTATTCCGCCATTCAATCATGGCTGATCTCTACCTCCTAATACCATTTTCCTGCCTTCTCCCCATAACCTTTGACACCCATTCTAATCAAGAATTTGTCTATCTCTACCTTAAAAAATATCCACTGATTTGGCCATCACAGCCCTCTGTGGCAATGAGTTCCACAGATTAACTACCCTCTGACTAAAGAAGTTCCTCCTCACCTCCTTTCTAAATGAGCACCCTTTATTTCTGAGGCTTTGACCTCTGGTCCTAGACCCTCTCACCAGTGGAAACATCCTTTCCACATCCACTCTATCTATGTCTTTCATTATTCAATTAGGTGCCCCTCAAGCTTCTAAACTCCAGTGAGTTGAGGCCCAGTGCTGTTAAGCGCACATCGTATGCTAACCCACTCATTCCTGGAATCATTCTTGAAAACCTCTTCTGGACCCGCTCCAGAGCCAGCACATCCTTTCTCAGATATGGGATACAAATTTGCTCACAGTACTCCAAATGTGGCCTGACGAGTGCCTTACAAGGTGTGAAACTAGACACTCCCACTATCCAAGTGGGCATAGCACTCACCCAGCATCAGGTGTACACACAGAATCGTGTCATTATTTGCATAATACCAATTTCCATTGATATTCACATTCAGTTTGCGCTCAACGTGAGTTTTTGAAATATTTGTGCTGATCATCTCATTGCCATTCAAGATTCCCTGCCAAATTAGTGAAACAGAAAGGATTCAAAATGATCTTCAACACAGACAATAAGAGTAATGTTTTTTATTCATGTTTCAACATATCTAATTATACCAACAACTGTTTTAGTTTTGTTGAGATGTTTATTTCACTTATTTCACATGCCAGTGTCTTGCCTGTTAAGAAACAGGGTGTTACATGAAGTCAAACTCAGTAGCAGATGTGGAAAGTTTGCCAATTTGCTGGTGGATTTAGCAATATACACTGCAAGCTCTTTGTTCATGACTGATAGACATGCTGTTTGTGGATAATAGAGGCTGGCCAATGAATGTTGCAGTCAATGCTTCAATAAGGAGCTCTAATAGCAAACTTGATAACTATGGATAGACACACAATGCTGGGGTAACTCAGCGGGATAGGCTGCATCTCTGGGGAGAAGAAATGGGTGACGTTTCAATTCGAGACCTGCTGATTAAGATCCTGTTGTCATTTTTTACAGCCATTTTCACTATCTACGATACCCGCGCCGGCAATTGTACCCCACGTTGGGGCTGGTCGAGCATTTATTACGCCCTAGTGAGTTATTATGCCCGGTGAGTTTTTGTTAATTCTTTGAAACACCAGGTTATGCCTTGACTGAGGCGTTACATCCAATTCTAATAGTTGTGGTTAAGGTTTACTTTTGTTTAGAGATACAGCGCAGAAACAGCCCACCAAGTCCGCACGGACCAGCGATCCCCGCACATTAACACTATCCTGCATACAATAGGGACAATTTACACTCATACCAAGCCAGTTAACTTGCAAACCTGCACATCATAAGAGTGTGGGAGAAAACTGAAGATCTCGCAGAAACCCACACGATCACGGGGAGAACGTACAAACTCTGTACAGACAGCGTCCATAGTCAGGATTGAACACGGGTCTCCGGCGCTGCAAGCTTTACCACGTTGCTTCTGGCTATGAGGGGTTTCAGTCACTTTTAGACTAAATTAGCTGGAGTTCCATGGAGCAAAGTATGTTGAGATGAAACTGAACATGCACAAAGTCACAATAAAGTGAATCAAAGTCATTTGGGGTAAACGGAGGAAAGCTGCTTCCAGGAAGAGATGGTGGGAGGACCATGTGACACTGGTTCAAGGTGATGGGCAAAAAGAGCAAATGTAACATTGATAGAGGTAATAATAAGGAACTCACTGCCTGCAGGGTTAGTGGGAAGAGTAAGTTGGGATTCAAAAGGGCAATTGAAAAGGGAGGAAAAATAAAAATTATTTTCTATTAATGGATAACGAGCAGGGATAGAGGACTGCTGTGGCTTTTCAGGGAGCTGTCAGGGACGATGATCCAAATGCCTCCCTCCGCTTAACAAATCTACATTTTTATGTCGTTAAAGTAAGTTGATCCGCTGATCTGCGATTGATACATGAATCCTTGTTCAATTCTTCCATTTATGGGAGTTCTAAAGTTATTCATCTATTACTCCACTTATTATCGCAAAATTTCTAAGCATATGACACCTTTCTGAGGCATTTAATCATTTGGCTTTCATTGTACATTTCATACCTAATATTGTACAAAACTAATCTTGCTGGTGACCATTTTACATGCAATATCCTGAATCATGGAGCCCATTTATCGATTAAATGACTGATTTGGCAGTTTATGTCTAAATTTGTTTAGGTTTACCTATGTACATCTCTCAACACTTTTTCTTTTTAAATTACTACACAGCATGATTAAATATTTATTGAAAAATATCCAATTTATTATTATTTTCTGAAGTTAACGCATTAGGAAAAACAGACATAATGCTTTGCCTGCTCATTAACTTGGCACAGTATGATTTCTGTCAACCTTGATATCAAATATCCCAGGACTCGTTGCTCAGAGAAAAATTGGTAGTTCTTTACTGCTCCTGGAGGTACCGAGGTCTAAGCGGAAGCTCAGAGGGGATAGAGCCTTCTCTGTTGCTGCCCCGGCACTCTGGAACACTCTGCCGTTGCACATCAGACAGACCCCCTCACTGTCCATCTTCAAAACCAGTATTAAAACACATTTATACTCCTTGGCTTTTGACCCTGCTTGAGTCTTTGCTCCTGTTTTAGTGCTTTTAATGTTTTTAGTTTTATTGATTTTATTCTTTCTTTTAATGTTTTTTATTGTCGTGTAATAATTTCTTGTCCATGACTAGTCATGTACAGCACTTTGTGGCAACAGTGGTTGTTTTTAAAGTGCTCTATAAATAAAGTTATTATTATATTATTATTATTTACAAGTCAAAATCTGACCAAGTTCGGTTTATGTCCCCCCTTAACCTTCTGTGCTCCAAAGAATAAAGCCCCAACTTGTTCAACCTTTCTCTGTAACTTAGTTGCTGAAACCCAGGCAACATTCTAGTAAATCTCCTCTGTACTCTCTCTATTTTGTTGACATCCTTCCTATAATTAGGCGACCAAAATTGTACCCCATACTCCAGAATTGGCCTCACCAATGCCTTGTACAATTTTAACATTACATCCCAACTTCTATACTTAATGCTCTGATTTATAAAGGCCAGCACACCAAAAGCTTTCTTTACCACCCTATCTACATGAGATTCCACTTTCAGGGAACTGTGGACATGACATGATATGATGTTCTTTCCCGGGTGTGATGACATTCCTGGATATGACGACATACCCGGATATGGCGACATGACCGGATATGACGACATACCCGGATATGACAACATTCCCATATATGCCGACTTAGCCGAATATGACGACATTTCCGGATATGACAACACTCCCGGATATGACAACATACCCGGTTATGGCGACCTTCCTGGATATGGCGACATTCCCGGATATGACGACATACTCGCATATGACGATCTTCCCGGATATATCGACATACCTGGATATGACGACATAACCGGATACGACAACATACCCGGATATGACGACATACCCGGATATGATGGCATTCCTGGACATGACGACATTCCCGGATATGATGCCATTCCCAGAGATGGCGACAATCCTGGATATGTGAACATACCCAGATATGGCGACATACCCAGATATGGCGACATTCCCGGATATGACGACATTCCCTGATATGACGACATTCCCCGATAAAACGACATACCCAGATATAACGACATTCCCGGATATGATGAGATTCCTGGATATGACGATATTCATGGATATGGCGACATTCCCGGATGTGATGACATTCCTGGATATGATGACATACCAGGATATGACAACATTCTCGGATATGACAACATTCCCATATATGGCGACATACCCGGATATGACAACATACCCGTCTATGACGACATTCCCGGATATGACGATTTTCACAGAAATGACGACATCTCGGATATGACGACATACCCGCATATGATGATCTTCCCAGGTATGACGTCATACCCGGAAATGCCGTCATAACCGGATATGACGAAATTCGCGGAAATGATGACATTCCCGGATATGGTGACATTCCCGGATATGGTGACATTCCCGGATATGACGACATTCCCGGATATGATGACATTCCCAGATATGACGACATACCCGGTTATTACGTCATCCTGAATATGACGACATTCCCGGATTTGGCGACTTTCCCAGATATGATGATATTCCCAGAGATGGCGACATTCCCGGATATGAGGACATACCCGGATATGGCAACATTCCCGGATATGGCAACATTCCCGGATATGGCGACATTCCCAGATATGGCAAAATTCTCGAACATGATGACATTCCCGGATATGACAACATACCCGGATATAACGACTTTCCCAGACATACCACTATGCCACTGTGCCATCCTTGATTCCATATTTACTGACCGGAGCAGACATCTATACCATGTGCAGTAACCGTCAAATGACAAAGATTACCCCGAGAATGATTTGGATCTAAATAAGTATGAGTTGGCCCATGGATTTTTCTCATGAGGGAGTTGAGCTGGCCACACAGAAGTGGGCAGCTAACAAATGGTGTGCAAACCCCACACACGGGTGTGGAGCTCAAAGCTGCACAGCACGGCTAGTGTCGAAAAACCAGCGAGCAAGCTGTCAGAATGCATAGGAGGGAAGTACAGATGCTGGTTTAAACCGAAGATAGACACAAAATCTAGAGTAACTCAGCGAGTCAAGTAGCATCTCCGGAGAGAAAGAATAGGTGACGTTTTGGGTCGAGATCTTCCAGAAATGTCACCTATTCCTTTTCTCCAGTGAATCTGCCTGACCTGCTGAGTTACTCCAGCATTTAATGTGTAGCAAGTCTGTGCAGTGGTCGGTTCAGTGGTGTTGGGAACCTGGATAACTGCAGTATGGGTCCTTGCTGCTGATCTGGAAGCACAGGGCTCAGGTTTGCAGAATCATATAACAGGACCGTTTGCAGGGCCTTTCATTGCCCGGCGTGGATTAAAATCGGATAGCGGGGGCTTCAACATCGGGAGCCTCGATCGCCTTGATGCAGCAGATTGATTTTAAGCCCGGGTGATGAAAGGCCCCACGAATCAGTGAATTCAGCCCTGAGAAAACGTCTGATACCTGCTTGAATCTTTCAAATGCTACAATGTGATAAATAACACTTAAGCAAATAAATCTGAAGCAAATAAAGGCTGACAGAAAACCAACCTTGGAGGGGGAAAGAGAGAGATAGATGGGGAAAAAAAACTAAATAACGTGAGTTACCTGAATGAAGGACTTACCTGCAAGCGAGCCAGGAAACCCGTTCGAACTGTTTAAATCTTTGCCATCCACCAATACATCCAATCAGTTCAAATGGTAACTGTACTCGCATCAGACAGCTTTAAGAGATTCTCCGTGAATACCTTCAGTAATACTTGAAGGTCAAAACACAATTGGTTACACGTCATGTTAATACGATATTATTAGAGACAATTAACAAGCGCTTAACAGTGACATCCCCACTGTCTCGTGGAAAGCAGAGATTTTATTAGATTTTTTTAACCGAATTTCAAAATCCAAATTACAAAACATCGGGGGGGGGATTCCCCCCACCTCTCAAAACTGAGCTGAGCCCCAAACCCCACGGGATTTCCTCCCATTCTCTCTCCCACCCTTCCCATTCAGATCTGCGAAGCACATGCCACTAGCTGCACTAGTGCTGCAGCCAATTCACATGCCATTCCCACTGCAAGCATCAGCTGCATCAAGAGGGACAGGCCTCCAGTGTAAGTGAACGTGCAACTAGACAAAGGCACAGTGAGAATGGGAGGGGATGGCTGATTGAAGCCCATGCACAACAAGGAGGGAGGGTCAGCAAAATGTATTTGGTTTTGTGATTGGCAAGAGGGATGGTCTATTATAGTGTATTGGCAGGGAGGACAGCCGATTCTGATCGACAGGATGGCCGATTAAGTCAGACTTGGCCGCGGAAGGACGATGAACAACTTCTAATCTACTAAAACTTTCAAGAGAGTTAGATAGAGCTCTTAAAGACAGCGGAGTCAGTGGATATGGTGAGAAGGCAGGAATAGGGTACTAATTGTGGATAATCTACTAAAACCCACACATGGAATTTTAAATATGCATTAGAAGCTCCTACTGCTGTGGAAGAGTTTCAGTGAATGCCAAAATCCACCAGGTACTCACTGGTTTCAAACACTCTGAAAAGACAATTGGACAGAAATATTGACAAAGGGTTTAGAGGACTGTGGGCCAAATGAGCCCAGTTTGCCAACTTGCTTGGCAAGGCCATAAGTGATAGGAGCAGAATTAAGCCATTCGGCCCATCTACTCCGCCATTCAATCATGGCTGATCTATCTCTCCCTCCTAACCTCATTCTCCTGCCTTCTCCCCATAACCCCGGACACCCGGACTGCTCACGGGCAGCCATGACCTGCGGAGGCGGAGGGCTCCAGGAGAAAGAGCGAGGGTGCACGAGGATGGGACGGTCAGGGGCTCACCTGAGTGCTTTCCAGTGCGCCCAGCTTCTCAGGACGAGACCAGATACCTCTGGATGACATCAAGAGGCCAACACCTGCAGAGGCAGAAAGGTTGCACTGAAGCAAGTAACATTGAAGGTTTGCAGTCGCCTCAGTCCGTTCACTGCGCTCAGTCTGCCTGGACCTACCTGATCTCCCGGTTGCCAAACACTTTAATTCCCTTTCGCATTCCCACACTTAACCTTTATGTCCTCAGAGTGAGGCCAAACGCAAATTGGAGGAACATCTCATATGTTGCTTGGGCAATCTAAATCCCAATGGTATGAATATTAATTTCTATAAGTTGATGTAAACCTTGCATTCCTTCTCTCTCCATCCCTCCCCCACCCAAGTTATACCAGCTTCAAAGTCAACTTGATGAGTCTCATTGTCTGTAGTCTTTCTCACCCAACAAACAGCTAACAACAGCCTGTTTCTTTTGTCATTGTTACTTTTTTGCATATCTTTCTTTCATTTGTTCTACATCTCTCTCCATCACTGTCTATCTCTCATTTCCCTTTCCCCTGACTCTCAGTCTGAAGAAGAGTCTCGACCCAAAACGTCATCTATTTCTTTTCTCCAGAGTTGCTGTCTGACCCGCTGAGTTACTCCAGCATTTTGTGTCTATCTACGGTGTAAACCAGCATCTGCAGTTCCTTCCCACACATTAACCTTTGCTTTTTACCACAAATCAAATTTTGGTTCCAATGGACCACTGACCTTTTACCTTTTGACCAACCTGCCAAATGGGGCCTTGCCAAAAACCTCACTGAAAACTATAGTCTCCATGAAACATGCTGGCCTTATCAATCTTTGTCACCAACTCAAACAATGTAACCATCAGTCAGACAGAGCCTTCCTGCAAGAACTCTATCCTGACAACCTCTCCTTAACTCAACTTTTAGACAATAGGTGCAGGAGTAGGCCATTTGAACCAGCACCGCCATTCAATATGATCATGGCTGATCATCCACAATTAGTACCCTATTCCTGCCTTCTCACCATATCCACTGACTCCGCTGTCTTTAAGAGCTCTATCTAACTCTCTTGAAAGTATTCAGAGAATTGGCATCCACTAGCAAGAATGTCCTTCCTCAAATTTGGAGACCAAAACTGCACACAATACTCCAGGTATGGTCTAACTAGGGCCCCATGCAGAAGGAACTCTTTGCTCCGATACCCAACTCCTCTTGTTATGAAGGCCAACATGCCATTAGCTTTCTTCACTGCCTGCTGTACCTGCATGCTTACTCTCAGTTCTATAAAACATTCACCTCTAAATGAATTTTATGCCATTTAGAATCTATTCCAATAATTTGTACTCCACAAGTTAAGCAAACTGGCCTGTAATTATTTGGGCTCTCCCATGCTCCCTTTTTAAACGACTGTATGTTAGTAATCTAATCCTCCAGTATTACTCCTGCAGTGAGGAAGATTCAAAATATCATGGTCTGAGCATCTATAATTTCTTCCCTGGCTCCCTTCAACATCCTGGGATACATTTCATCCGAGCCTGGTGAGTTACCCATTGACTAAAATGACCGACCCTTGATGCCTCCCCTTATTCTCTGCACATCCCACACAATATTTCACATTTGTTTACTGTAACAATATTATCCCCCTCGTATGAATAGCTACAACTAATCACGATTCACCTCCGGGGAATTGAAATCCAATAACATTGTCCTTGCACATTTACACTTGCTGGAACTTTGCTTATGAACTTGTTCTCTCTCACACCCTATTTGGGGTCAACAGTGCACTCACAAGTCAGCAATTGCCCATTTTCATCTTACATTCGACATTGACGACTTTTTAACATATCATCCCTTCTGAAGATAGTTGCAAATGCTGAAATAAGCTCAGCGGGACAGGCAGCATCTCTAGAGAGAAGGAATGGGTGACGTTTCGGGTCAAGACCCTTCTTCGATTTAAACCAGCAGCTGCAGTTCCTTCCTACACATATCATCTCTTTCACAGTTTACAACGTTTCATTAACTAGTAATGTCATCCCTCAGTCTCCCTTCTCCATAATGAGCAGCTCAGAACAAAATCAGAGTGAAAGAAAGTCATCCTCCAACATAGAACAGCACAGTAACAGGACCTTCGGCCCAATGTCTGTGTCGAACATGATGCCAAGTTAAACTACTCTCTATCTGCATGTGATCCATTTCCCACCATTCCCTGCATATCCATGTGCCTATCTAAAATCTAAAACATTCTTAAACATCAACTATCGTATCTGCTTCCACCATTACCCCGGGAAGCACGTTCCAGACATCCACTACTCTTAAAAAACAACTTTGGGGCCATATCTCCTTTAAACGTCACCACTCTCACCTGAAAGCTATGCCCTCTAGCCTTTGACATTTTCCCCTCGATGGAATCCTTGCTTCAAGTGGAGCCACACTCCTCCATTGGATTTTCCAGCCTTTCTTTCCTCTTCCTCCCAAACACTCACTAACTTCAAGCTCTCGTTCCCTGTGCTGCCCATCTTCCCACCAAATCTTGGCTCAAATTTCCTTCTATACCAAACCATATCAACCCGTCCAAACATCATTAACAAACCCATCGAGGAGATTGATCCCAGCCTCGAGGTGCCACCTGCCCTCAGAACCAGTGCCAGTGCCCGAGGAATATACAGCCCTGCCTCCTACACCATCACTCCCCTACTCATCACCCACACTCCCTTCCCACACCTATAATCACTGTACCAGCTACTGGGAGCAATCTTGAGATTAGCATCTTTGCACGCGTTAGAACAGCGAGATTATCAAATACAAGCACCCTGATAATAGAATGGAAAGACAGAGATGTAACGCTGAGGCTTTATAAGGCACTGGCCAGACCACATTTTAAGTATTGTGAGCGGTTTTGGGCTCCGCATCTGAAGAAGGATATGCTGGTGTTGGAGAGTTCAGAGGAGGTTTACGAGAATGATCCCAGGAATGAGTGGGTTGACGTGTGATGAGCATTTGTAGGCACTGGGCCTGTACAATATAACACAACCTCAATTCAGCTGCTTGGACCTCACTCTCTAATTCCAATAAGAACCTTAGGCTCTGGATACTCAGTTTACACTATAAACTGGCCAGCGTTGTTCTGTCAAATACAGCCCAGGGCCCACCCCAATCCCTCCCTCCACCTTTAATCCTTTACTCTCAACTTGACTGTTTCTCCTCATGCTTTGCCTCAACTGCTCGAACCCTTCTCTTCATATTGTCCTGCAGACATCAATGATCGATGAAGAAATGGAGCAGGTCCTTACCCAGTAATGCCAGCATCACCAGCAGCATCGACTTCTTCACGTGAGAGACACACCTAGAGGGGAAACACACAAATCAGCCGGATATTGAACCCAACCCCGTCTCAAGCAAGATGAGACTAAGGGTACGTGCTTTTTTTTTAGTAAAGGTACAGTTCAAAGGACAAGAGGGAGCAGCTGATTGTGAGTCAGATCCCTGCTGATTTCTTCCAGCAGTTTGTATTGTATTGTACTTGTATTGTACCCAGGGTAAGGCGGAAGAATGAGGGCCAGGGCAGTTTACTGTTCTGGATGTCAGATGTGGGAGGTCATGGAGTCGGATAGCCCTCCAGACGTCCACATCTGCACCAGGTGCATCGAGATGGAGCTCCTAAGGGACCGTATTAGGAACCTGGAGCAGCAGCTCGATGACCTCCGTCTGGTCAGGGAGAGTGAGGAAGTCATAGACAGGAGTTATAGGGAGGTGGTCACTCCAAAACCACGGGAGACAGACAAGTGGGTCACGCTTAGGATGGACAAGGGGCAGAGGCAGGGACGAGTGAGTACCCCAGTGTCTGTACACCTTGAAAATAAGTACTCCTGTTTGAGTACGGTTGGGGTGGACAGCCTGCCTGGGGGTAGCGACAGCGGCCGGGCCTCCGGCACAGATTCCGGCCCTGTTGCTCAGAAACGTAGGGAAAAGAAGATGAGGGCAATAGTAATTGGGGACTCTATACTTAGGGGGTCGGATAGGCGATTCTGTGGACGCAGTCAGGAGACCCGGATGGTAGTCTGCCTCCCTAGTGCCAGGGTCTCGGATGTGTCTCAACGCGTCCAAGATATCCTGAAATCAGAGGGAGAGGAGCCCGAGGTCGTGGTACATATAGGTACCAATGACATAGGTAAAAAAAGAGAAGAGGTCCTGAAGGGAGAATTTAGGGCGTTGGGAGGAGAGTTAAGGAAAAGGGCCAAAAAAGTAACAATCTCAGGATTACTGCCTGTGCCACGCGACAGTGAGAGTAGGAATGGAGTGAGGTGGAGGATAAATGCCTGGCTGAAGGGCTGGTGCAGTGGGCAGGGATTCAGTTTCTGGATCATTGGGACTTATTTTGTGGAAGGTGTGACCTGTACAGAAAGGACGGGTTGCCCTTGAACCCGAGGGGGACCAATATCCTGGTGGGGAGATTTGCAAACGCTTCTGGGGAGACTTTAAACTAGAATGCTTGGGGGGAGGGACTCAAATAGAGAAAGCTAGTAGACAGAGTGTGAGGCAGGGGGCAGAGAAGGGAAGCACTCGGACCTAACATCAAGGGGAGAAAGAAGAAAAAGAAAATAAACAGAGTATAAGAGGTGGTGGGTTTCTTAAATGTGCATATTTTAATGCTAGAAGCATTGTAAGAAAGGTGGATGTTTAGAGCCTGGATTGACACCTAGAAGTATGGTGTTGTGGCGATCAGTGAAACATGGTTGCAGGAGGGCTGTGATTGGAAACTAACTATTCCAGGATTTTGTTGCTTCAGGTGTGATCGAATTGGAGGGGCAAGAGGTGGAGGTGTTGCATTGCTTATCAGGGAAGATATTACAATAGTGCTTTGGCAAGATAGATTAGAGGGCTCGTCTAGGGAGGCTATTTGGGCGGAACTGAGAAGTGGGAAAGGTGTAGCAACACTTATGGGGGTGTATTATAGACCGCCAAATGGGGAGCGAGAATTGGAAGAGCAAATATGTAAGGAGATAGCAGACATTAGTAGTAAGCACAAGGTAGTGATTGTGGGAGCTTTCAATTTTCCACACATCGACTGGGAAACACATTCTGTAAATGGGCTGGATGGTTTGGAGTTTGTAAAATGGGTGCAGGATAGTTTTTTGCAGCAATACATAGAGGTACCTACTAGAGAAGGGGCAGTACTGGACCTCCTGTTAGGAAATGAGACAGGTCAGGTGGCTGAGGTATGCGTTGGGGAGCACTTCGGGTCCAGTGATCACAATACCATTAGTTTCAATATAATTATAGAGAGGGTCACAACTGGACCTAGGGGTGAGATTTTTGATTGGAGAAAGGCTAACTTTGATGAGATGCGAAAGGATTTAAAAGGAGTGAATTGGGACATTTTGTTTTATGGGAAGGATGTAGAAGAGAAATGGAGGACATTTAAAGGGGAAATTTTAAGAGTACAGAATCTTTATGTCCCTGTTCGGTTGAAAGGAAATAGTCAAAATTGGAAAGAGCCATGGTTTTCAAGGGAAATTGGACAGTTTGGAAAAAGAGAGAGATCTACAATAATTATAGGCAGCTTGGAATGAATGAGGTGCTTGAGGAGTATAAAGAATGTAAAAAGAATCTTAAGAAAGAAATTAGAAAAGCTAAAAGATATGAGGTTGCTTTGGCAAGTAAGGTGAAAGTAAATCCAATGGGTTTCTACAGCTACATTAATAGCAAAAGGATAACGAGGGATAAAAATTGGTCCATTAGAGAGACAGAGTGGACAGTTATCTGCAGAGCCAAAAAAGATGGGGGAGATATTGAACAATTTCTTTTCTACAGTATTCACCAAGGAGAAGGATATTGAATTATGTGAGGTAAGGGAAACAAGTAGAGGAGCTATGGCTACTATGAGATTCAAAGAAAAAGAAGTACTGACACTTTAAAAAAATATAAAAGTGGATAAGTCTCCAGGTCCTGACAGGATATTCCCTAGGACATTGAGGGAAGTTCGTGTAGAAATAGCAGGAGCTATGACAGAAATATTTCAAATGTCATTAGAAACGGGAATAGTGCCCGAGGATTGGCGTACTGCGCATGTTGTTCCATTGTTTAAAAAGGGTTCTAAGGGTAAACCTAGCAATTATAGACCTGTTAGTTTGACTTCAGTGGCGGGCAAATTAATGGAAAAGATACTTAGAGATAATATTTATCAGCATCTGGATAAACAGGGTCTGATTAGGGACAGTCAACATGGATTTGTGCCTGGAAGGTCATGTTTGACTAATCTTCTTCAATTTTTTGAAGAGGGTGGTAAAGAAAGCTTTTGGTATGCTAGCCTTTATAAATCAGAGCATTGAGTATAGAAGTTGGGATGTCATGTTAAAATTGTACAAGGCATTAGTGAGACCAATTCTGGAGTATGGTGTACAATTTTGGTCGCCCAATTATAGGAAGGATGTCAACAAAATAGAGAGAGTACAGAGGAGATTTACTAGAATGTTGCCTGGGTTTCAGCAACTAAGTTACATAGAAAGGTTGAATAAGTTAGGTCTTTATTCTTTGGAGCGCAGAAGGTTAAGGGATGACTTGATAGAGGTCTTTAAAATGATAGAAACATAGAAATTAGGTGCAGGAGTAGGCCATTCGACCCTTCGAGCCTGCACCGCCATTCAATATGATCATGGCTGATCATCCAACTCAGTATCCCGTACCTGTCTTCTCTCCATACCCCCTGACCCCCTTAGCCACAAGGGCCACATCTAACTCCCTCTTAAATATAGCCAATGAACTGGCCTCAACTACCCTCTGTGGCAGAGAGTTCCAGAGATTCACCACTCTCTGTGTGAAAAAAGTTCTTCTCATCTCGGTTTTAAAGGATTTCCCCCTTATCCTTAAGCTGTGACCCCTTGTCCTGGACTTACCATCGGGAACAATCTTCCTGCATCTAGCCTGTCCAACCCCTTAAGAATTTTGTAAGTTTCTATAAGATCCCCTCTCAATCTCCTAAATTCTAGAGAGTATAAACCAAGTCTATCCAGTCTTTCTTCATAAGACAGTCCTGACATCCCAGGAATCAGTCTGGTGAACCGTCTCTGCACTCCCTCTATGGCAATAATGTCCTTCCTCAGATTTGGAGACCAAAACTGTATGCAATACTCCAGGTGTGGTCTCACCAAGACCCTGTACAACTGCAGTAGAACCTCCCTGCTCCTATACTCAAATCCTTTTGCAATGAAAGCTAACATACCATTCGCTTTCTTTACTGCCTGCTGCACCTGCATGCCTACCTTCAATGACTGGTGTACCATGACACCCAGGTCTTGCTGCATCTCCCCCTTTCCCAATCGGCCACCATTTAGATAATAGTCTGCTTTCCCGTTTTTGCCACCAAAATGGATAACCTCACATTTATCCACATTATACTGCATCTGCCAAACATTTGCCCACTCGCCCAGCCTATCCAAGTCACCTTGCAGTCTCCTAGCATCCTCCTCACAGCTAACACTGCCCCCCAGCTTAGTGTCATCCGCAAACTTGGAGATATTGCCTTCAATTCCCTCATCCAGATCATTAATATATATTGTAAATAGCTGGGGTCCCAGCACTGAGCCTTGCGGTACCCCACTAGTCACTGCCTGCCATTGTGAAAAGGACCCGTTTACTCCTACTCTTTGCTTCCTGTTTGCAGCCAGTTCTCTATCCACATCAATACTGAACCCCCAATGCCTTGTGCTTTAAGTTTGTATACTAATCTCTTATGTGGGACCTTGTCGAAAGCCTTCTGGAAGTCTAGATACACCACATCCGCTGGTTCTCCCTTATCCACGCTACTAGTTACATCCTCGAAAAATTCTATAAGATTCGTCAGACATGATTTACCTTTCGTAAATCCATGCTGACTTTGTCCAATGATTTCACCACTTTCCAAATGTGCTGCTATCCCATCTTTAATAACTGACTCTAGCAGTTTCCCCACTACCGATGTTAGACTAACTGGTCTGTAATTCCCCATTTTCTCTCTCCCTCCCTTCTTAAAAAGTGGGGTTACGTTTGCTACCCTCCAATCTTCAGGAACTACTCCAGAATCCAAAGAGTTTTGAAAGATTATTACTAATGCATCCACTATTTCTGGAGCTACTTCCTCAAGTACTGGGATGCAGCCTATCTGGCCCTGGGGATTTATCGGCCTTTAATCCATTCAATTTACCCAACACCACTTCCCGGCTAACCTGGATTTCACTGAATTACCTGGATTTCACTCAATTACCTGGATTTCACTCAAAATGATGAGAGGGATAGACAGAGTTGACGTGGATAAGCTTTTCCCACTGAGAGTAGGGAAGATTCAACCAAGAGGACATGACTTCAGAATAAAGGGACAGAAGTTTAGGGGTAACATGAGGGGGAACATCTTTACTCAGAGAGTGGTAGCTGTGTGGAATGAGCTTCCAGTGGAAGTGGTGGAGGCAGGTTCGATTTTATCATTTAAAAATCAATTGGATAGGTATATGGATGGGAAAGGAATGGAGGGTTATGGTCTGAGTGCAGGTAGATGGGACTAGGGGAAAATAAGTGTTCGGCACGGACTTGCAGGGCCGAGATGGCCCGATTCCGTGTTGTAATTGATATGGTTGTATGGTTAAGATGGACACAAAAAGCTGCCGTAACTCAGTGGGTCGGGCAGCATCTCTGGAGTCTGATGACGTCATCCATTCCTTCTCTCCAGAGACGCCGCCCGAACCGCTGAGTTTCTCTAGTTTCTTGTGTCTATCTTCAGTTTAAAACAGCATCTCCAGTTCCTTCCCACACACACGTTACAAGCAAATCGAATGCTCCCATCAAACAGACAGAATCAGGTCAATGATTATGGTCAAGAGATGGACAGACCCCTCCATGGACCCACGTTGCTGACAGACCTTCACTCCACACACCCAAAGCTCAGAGCCATGGTGACACTGATCCAAAGATTAGTCAACCTAGGGTACAGGATCAGAGGGTGTATCTGGGGTAGAGTGTGGGCAAGCTATCTTGTAGTCCATGGCTCAGAGAGTCAAATGGCCTCCTTCTGCACCTATTGTTCTATGTTTTTTCTATGTTTCTAGTGGGTTTATCTGGGGTAGTACAAGTGGGTTGGCCTGTGGTGCGTTTACCTGGGGTACAATAAATGAGTTATCATTTTTTAATTTTAGTTTAAAGGCACAGCACAGAAACAAGCCCTTCGGCCCATTGAATCCGTACTGACCAACGATTCCTGCCCACTGACACTACCTCACACAGACTAGAGTCATAGAGTGATACAGTTTGGAAACAGGCCCTTCGGCCCAACTTGCCCACACCGACCAGCAATGTCCCAGCTACACTAGTCCCACTTGCCTGCGCTTAGTCCATATTCCTCCAAACCTGTTGTATTTATGTACCCATCTAACTGTTTGTTAAAATGATGGGGTAGTCTCAACCTTAACTACCTCCTCTGGCAACTTGTTCCATACACCCACCACCTTTTGTGTGAAAACGTTACCCTTCGGATTACTATTAAATCTTTTCCTCTTCACCTTGAACATATGTCCTCTGGTCCTCAATTCCCCTACTCTGGGCAAGAAACTGTGCGTCTACCCGATCTATTCCTCTCATGATTTTGTATACCTTTGTGAGACACGACCTCCCATGCACAAAACCATACTGACTATCCCAAATCAACCCTTGCCCATTCAAATGTCTGTATAACCTATCCCTCAGAATACTCTCTAGTAACTTTCCAGCTACAGATGTTAAGCACACCAGCCATGAGTTCCCAGCATTTTCCCTGCAGCCCTTCTTGAAAAGAGGCACAATATTTGCCACTCTCCAGTCTTCCAGTACCCCTCCAGTATTTAAGGACAACTCATAAATTTCAACCAGGACTCCCGCAATTTCCCCTCTAGTTTCCCACAATGTCCTCGGATATATCTGATCAGGTCCCAGAAATTTGTCTACCTTCAAACACGACAGTACCTTCAGTACTTCCTCGACGGTAACACTGACTGCCCGCAAGACACTTCCATTGACGGCTCCAAGTTCCTCCGTCCTACAGTCCTAGTGGAGCTGGTCCTTACCCTCAACAACTTTTCCTTTGACTCCTCCCATTTCCTCCATATCCAAGGCATAGTTATGGGCACGCCCATGGGCCCCAGCTATGCCTCCCTCTTTGTAGGGTGCGTCAAACATTTCTTATTCAAGGCGTACCGTGGCCCTATCCCCGAACTCTACCTCCGCCACATTGACGAGTGCATTGGTGCTACCTCTTGCACCCATGCAGAACTCACTAACTTCATCCACTAACTTCCATCCAGCATTCAAATTTCCTGGACCATTTCCGACATCTCCCTACCAATTCTACACCTCACTATCTCCATCGCAGGTAACAGACTACTGACCGACATCTACTACAAACCCACTGATTCCCATGGCTATCTGGACTACACTTCTTCCTGAAAGGACGCTATCCCCTACTCGCAATTCCTCTGACTACACCGCATCTGCACCCGGCATGAGGTATTCCAAACCAAGACATCTGAGACGTTCTCATTCTTTAGGGAATGGCGGTTCCCCTCTTTGACTGTAGATGAGGCTCTCACCAGGGTCTCCTCTATATCCCGTAGCTCCGCTCTCAATCCCCATCCCCACTCTTGTAACAAGGGCAGAGTCCACCTTGTCCTCACCTTCCACACTACCAGCCGTCACATACAACAGATAATCCTTCGACATTTTCGCCACCTCCAACGGGATCCCACGACTGGTCACATCTTCTCATCTCCTCCCCTTTCTGCTTTCCGCAGGGACCGCTCCCTCGGTAACTCCCTGGTCAATTTGTCCATTCCCACCCAAACAACCCTGTCCCCTGGTACTTTCCCTTGAAACCGCAGGAAATGCTACACTTGTCGCTTTACCTCCGCCTTGACTCCATCCAAGGACCCAAGCAGTCTTTGCAGGTGAGGCAGAGGTTCACCTGCACCTCCTCCAACCTCATCTATTGCATCCGCTGCTCTAGGTGTCACCGTCTCTACATCGGTGAGACCAAGCATAGGCTTGGCGATCGCTTCACCCAACACCTCCGCACAGTTCGCATTAACAAACCTGATCTCCCGGTGGCTCAGCACTTCTACTTCCCCTCCCATTCCAAATGCGACCTTTCTGACCTGGGCCTCATCCATGGCCAGAGTGAGACCCATCGCAAATTGGAGGAGCAGCACCTCATATTTCGCTTGGGTAGTTTCCTCCCCAGCGGTATGAACATTGACTTCTCCAATTTCAGGTAGTCCTCGCTTTCTCCCTCCTTCCCCTCCCCTTTCCAGCTCTCCCACAGCCCACTGTCTACACCTCTTCCTTTCTTCCTCCCCCCCACCCCCCCCCACATCAGTCTGAAGAAGTTTCTCGACCCGATAGGTCACCTATTCCTTTGCTCCATAGATGCTGCCTCACCCGCTGAGATTCTCTAGCATTTTTGTCTACCTTCCGTCCTCGGTAAATACAGAGGAGAAATATTCATTGAGGACCCTGTCGCTCCAAACAGATATGACATTTTATTCCTGGGAGGTCCCACTCATCTCTCTAGTTACCCTTTTCCCCCTTAAAGATTTATAAGATCTTTTGGGATTGTCGCTACCCACCACAGTGGCCAACACCTCAATTTCCCTCGACAGCCAAGCTTCCTTACGTTTGCTTGCTTTGCCCTGCACTCTATACGGGGACATACATATCCTGAGCTTTTGTCAGCACACTTAAAACATTCCGCTTTTCCCCTATAATAACATGCTCCAGTCAACTTGAGCAAGATTTTCTCTCATGCCCTCAAAGTTGGCCTTAACCCAGTTGTGCATTTTAACACGTGGACCCTCTCCGTCCCCATACATAACTATCTTAAACCTAATCGAACTGTGGTCACTGGACCCAAAAGGCTCCTCCACACACACTACATTAACTTGCCTTTCCCAATTTCCTAATGCTAGATCCAGTGTTGCCCTCTCACATGTGGGGGTCTCCACATACTGCTTAAGAAAACTCTCCTGAACACTTTCGAGGAATTGCACCCCATATAACCATATAACAATTACAGCACGGAAACAAGTCCGTGCCGAACAACTTTTTTTCCCTTAGTCCCACCTGCCTGCACTCATACCATAACCCTCCATTCCCTTCTCATCCATATGCCTATCCAATTTATTTTTAAATGATACCAATGAACCTGCCTCCACCACTTCCACTGGAAGCTCATTCCACACCGCTACCACTCTCTGAGTAAAGAAGTTCCCCCTCATATTACCCCTAAACTTCTGTCCCTTAAATCCCCATTTAAATCCTTCACGCTATGATTTTCCCAGTCTATATTGTGAAAGTTAAAATCCACTTCTACAACAACCTATTTGACCTGCAGCTGTCTGCAATCTCCCGGTACATTTGTTCTTCTAATTCCCATTGATTATTTGGGGGTCTGTAGTACCCCCCCAACAAGGTGATCATCCCTTTCTTGTTCCTCAATTCCACCCATATAGCCTCACTAGACGATCCGTCTGTAATGTCACCTCTGAACACTGCCGTGACATCCTCATCAACCAACAATGCAAAAGCCCCTCCTCTTTTTCCCTCCCCCTCTCCCCCTGTCTCTCCTGAAGCTCCCGTAGCCCAAAACATTGAGCTGCCAGTCCTGCCCCTCCCTTAACCAGGTTTCATATCATGGCTACAACGTCCCAGTCACTCGTATCTATCCACTCGTATCTACCCTAAGCTCAACTGCCTTACCCGTCAGGCCCCTTTATGTGCAGTTTAAACTTACCCTCCTTCCTCGTTCTCTGCCTTGCATCTGCCTATTCTGTCCACTAACCTTCCCCACACCGCCCGTAGTCAGCATGGAATCTGGGTCTCTGCCGCTGTAAGCGTTGTAAGGCATTGTTGGGTACAGTTAGAATGGGCTGAATGGAAAAAAAAAAAACAAAAAAAAATGGCGCGGCCCTGTCCAGTCGCCGTTGTGGCAGCTCCGCGAAAATTGTGTGTGTTTTTAACTTTTATGTTCCTTTTTAACTTATTTCTAAGTTCTAACTCCCTAGTACTAACAAAGTATGACAGGGAAACCCTCTTAAATCTAAACTCCAGGGCAAACGGAGACTTTTTAAACTCTTTACTCACTGATCCAGCATGGCCAGCAGAGATCAGCAGAAGCTGCTGCAACAACAAAGGGAGCTCGGCTGCAAGGAAAACCCGAAGAAAACATCGAGGGAAGCAGGGGGGGATTCGGAATAGGATGAGAGCTTTCGTCCCCCTCTGCCCAGCATTCTTCTGGCGAATGTCCAGTCCCTGGAAAACAAGCTGGATGACCTCAGAGCGAGGATCAGATTCCAGCGGGACATAAGGGACTGCAACATCCTCTGCCTGACTGAAACATGGCTGACCTCACTGATCCCGGATCAGGTAATCTGCCCAACCGAATCCTTCACTGTCCACCATGCTGACAGAACAGAAGCATCTGGGAAATCCAAGGGTGGAGGAGTCTGCTTCATGACCAATAACAACTGGTACAACCCTGGAAATATCAAGATGCTTTCCCGTTCCTGCTCGCCGGACCTGGAGCACCTGACAATCTCATGCCGCCCATTCTACCTTCCCCGGGAGTTCGGCTCAGTGATCGTCACAGCCGTCTACATTCCACCGCAGGCGGACACCGACGTGGCACTATCGGCCCTACACGATGTGCTATGTCGACATCAAAACAAGTACCCGGATGCGGCTATGGTGGTGGCTGGAGATTTTAATAAATCAAATCTCAAGTAGGTCATGCCGAACTTCTACCAACACATCACGTGTGCCACCAGGGGGGAGAGAACTTTGGACCACTGCTACACACCGTTCAGGAAAGGCTTCAAGGCCGTTTTACTCCCTCCCCTAGGAAAATCTGACCACGCTGCCATTTTCCTGTTGCCAGAGTATAAACAGAGGATAGTTCGGGAAGCGGTAGAGACGAGGGACGTAAAGTGGTGGTCCGACCAGTCAGAGGCCATGCTGCAAGATGCACTGAGTGATGTCGACTGGAATATGTTTGAAGCAAGTTCCAGTGACGTCAGTGAGTTCGCGGAAGCAGTCATGGACTTCATCGCAACAATAACCGACAACATCGTCCCCACGGTAAGGGTAAGCACCTTTCCGAACCAAAAACCGACAGCGGGCTGGCTACCGAAGCTGAAGGGAGGAATATGCACACATTCTCGCTGTCCGAGCACGACGTGAGGAGGGCACTGACACGGGTGAACACGAGAAAAGCTGCAGGCCCCGATGGCATCTCGGGGCGAGTACTCAAGTCCTGTGCTACTCAGCTAGCTCCAGTGCTCACTACATTATTCAACCTCTCCCTGGACAAGTCCGTGGTCCCTGCCTGCTTCAAAAAATCCATCATTGTACCGGTACCAAAAAATGCCTCCCCAGCCTGCCTGAATGACTACCGTCCGGTGGCCCTTACCTCGGTAGTCATGAAATGCTTTGAGAGGCTGGTGAAGAATCACATCTGCGCCTTCCTCCCTCGGAACATGGACCCGTTGCAGTTTGCATACCGTCCGAACAGGTCCACGGACGATGCGGTCTCCCAGGTCTTGCACACCGCTCTCTCCCATCTGGACAGCCAGAAGGGGGGCTACGTGAGGATGCTGTTCATAGACTACAGTTCAGCCTTCAACACGATAGTCCCCACCAGACTGGCCGGGAAGCTACTGGAATTGGGGCTCAACTCCTCCCTGTGTGCCTGGGTCCTGGACTTTCTCACCGCCAGGCCCCAGGTAGTCAAGATGGGAGGGAATACATCGAAGTCCCTCACCCTGAGCACAGGATCGCCCCAGGGTTGCGTCCTCAGCCCCCTATTGTACTCCCTGTACACACATGACTGTGTGGCTAGGTTCAGCTCCAATTCAATAATTAAGTTTGCTGATGACACTGTGGTGGTGGGCCTGATCTCAGACAATGATGAGAAGGCCTACCGGGAGGAGGTGGCTGATCTAGCACTCTGGTGCCAGGAGAACAGCCTCTTCTTGAACATCAAAAAAACGAAGGAGCTGATCATGGACTTTAGGAGGGCACATCATCCCAGGACGTACACTCCATTGAGTATAAATGGGGATCCTGTGGATAGGGTGAACTGTTTTAAATATCTGGGAGTCCACATCTCTGAGGATATGACATGGTCATCACACGCCTCAGCACTGGTGAGTAAGGCAAGGCAGCACCTTTACCACCTCAGGCAATTGAGGAAATTCAGAGTGTCTCCGAGGATCCTACAGTGCTTCTACGCAGCGGCGGTGGAAAGCATCTTGTCCGGGAACATTACCATCTGGTTCGGGAATTGCTCTGCCAAGGACAAGAAGGCTCTGCAGAGAGTAACGCGTTCGGCCGAACGCACTATGGGAACTTCACTCACCCCCCTGCAAGAACTATACGACAGGAGGTGCAACTCCAGAGCAAACAAAATCATGAGAGACCTCTTCCACCCCTGCAAAGGACTGTTCCAGCCGCTACGGTCAGGCAAACGCCTCCGTTGCCATGCAGTGAGAACGGAGAGGTTGAGAAGGAGTTTCTTCCCAGAGGCAATTCGAACTGTAAACGCCTTTCTCACCAGGGACTAACTCTACAGAACGTTTTTCCTTCTATTATTTATTATGTAAAAGAATATGTGTGTTATGATTGTGTTTATAATTTGTTTGGTTGTTTTGTTGTTTGTCTTTTGCACAAAAGTCCGCGAGCATTGTCACTTTCATTTCACTGCACATCTCGTATGTGTATGTGACAAATAAACTTGACTTGACTTGACTGTTCTACGGCGAGTTTACCTCTAGCAGTGAGTGTGGGCTGTTCTGTGGTGAGTTTATCAGGGGTTCAGTGTGACTGGGTGTCCTGTGGGAGGGTGTGTTCAGTACAGAGGTGGGGAGGAGATGGAGGAGGCAGCAGGGATGGGTGACTCTGCTTCAGTTGACCAGGTGGAGGAAGGGAGTCTGTGGATCCCCTGATCATGTACCTGAAAGGAATAAAGGCATCGATCAAGGAGATAGCTGTTGTTAACTGGTACAAGGCTGTGCCCAACCACCAGTACACCAGGGGCAAAGCTTTTTCTGAAAGAGACAGCAACACAACATTAGACAACGTTGGTCCCCGATGCTTCCCATCAGTGGAAACGGAGAGTGCTCAGACTCTCCCACACGGAACCCACTGATACTGTGGAACCACGTCAGGCTGAGAGACCTTCTCCCCTGCAGGGACCACCACAGAAAGTCCACCGCAAGGGGCCACAGTTTAAGAATAAGGAGTAAGCTATTTAGAACAGAGAGGAGGAAACACGTTTTCTCACAGAGAGTGGTGAGTCTGTGAAATTCTCTGCCTCAGAGGTTGGTGGAGGCAGGATCTCTGGATGCTTTCAAGAGAGAGCTAGATAGGGCTCTTAAAAATAGCAGTCAGGGGATATGGGGATGGCAGGAAAGGGGTACTGATTGGGGATGATCATCCATGATCACATTGAATGGCGGTGCTGGCTCAAAGGGCCAAATGGCCTACTCCTGCACTTATTGTCTGTTATCCCACAACCAACATTGGCAAAGATAGACAAAAAAAGCTGGAGAAACTCAGCTGGACTGACAGCATCTCTGGAGAAAAGGAATAGGTGACCTTTCGGGTCGAGACCCTTCTTCAGACTGATGTCAGGGAAAAGGGAACCAAGCGATATAGACAGTGATGTAGAGAGATATGGAACAAATGAATGAACAGTATGCAAAAAAGTAACGATGATCAAGGAAACAGTCCATTGTTAGTTGTCTGTGGGCTTGGTGTTAACAAATTATACAGACAATGAAACTCACCAATACCACAGTGAAACTAGAACAATGACTAAGGAGGGGGAGGGACGGAGAGGGAGGGTTACTTAAAGTTGGAGAAATGTATATTTGCTGAGCATGGGCGTCTGCTCATCACCACAATGCTGTGTGTGAGCTTGGCCGCAGTCCACCATGTTACACTACATTACAAAAGCAACCTCGGTGCCACACAGCTGGGGAAATCTAAAGGGGATCCTGTTCTTCCATCGCCCCAGTGACCCTGGAGCACAAACCAGGCCTCCCTTAAGTGTTACAACATGACTTCAGTCGGGGTCGAGTAACCGAGCATTGACAGTCAGTCGTCTCTTGACCCTATGTCCTCTCGGCAACTCACCACTCATCTCAGTGAGTGACCCAGCCAGGCCGAGGGAACACACTAGAGTACCAAACTGGAAGGCGGTTTCCTCCCACACTGACTGTGGTCCTAGGCTGCACGAACAACAGAGCACTGGGGACCAGGCCTTGTGCAAACCCTGGGAGTTTAAGGAAGGAGCAGCGGGCTCTACCTCACCACTGGGTCCAGTATCAGCAGGGCACTGGTTGACTGGAGCAGAGTTCTGGGGCCATGGAGCACAGAAGAGGGAAGATTAGTAATGCAGGTACCTGGAGACAACAGCGAGATCCAGCCCCACAGGTTGGCAAGGGGAGAGAATGATTCAGAGTAGGCCAAACCTGGGGGTGGAAAAGAGCAAGATGTCAACAAAGCAAACTTCTCTCTCAAGGTTTACAATGTTCAAAGGGCCACGTGGCCCAATGTTTCAGATTCAAATTCAAAGATTCAAAAACTTTATTGTCATTGTGCAGTGTACAAGTACAGAGACAACGAAATGCAGTTAGCATCTCACCCAGAAGTGGGAACACAGAATAATGGAACAGTAAATATGTATATGTGTATACAGTAGCAGTAGTGCAACTTCCGAGGAAGGAGATCAGTCACTGGGGGAAGGAGTGATCGAGGGGGGATGACTGGTAATCACCAAGGCCCCTCACCTGCCCCAGTAACGGATCCTCACACCCCACCCGCTCCATTTACCC
This sequence comes from Leucoraja ocellata, assembly GCA_036785375.1. Taxonomy (NCBI): domain Eukaryota; kingdom Metazoa; phylum Chordata; class Chondrichthyes; order Rajiformes; family Rajidae; genus Leucoraja; species Leucoraja ocellata. The sequence goes on from JAWMAR010002270.1 coordinate 128,554, forward strand.
TCCCCACCATCAGCCCGCTTACGTCCCTCACCCCGTTCCCCGTAACAGCATACAATATGTACCCACCCCATGTCCCGACACACGTGCCTTGTTATAGCCCACTCAACCTCACCCTTCCCCAGCAATGGGATGTTCACCCCCACCCCCGACATCCTCCACTCTCCCACAAACCCCCCCCACATCCCCGCACCCTCCACTCACCCACACCCCCAACACCCTCCTCTCCCACAAACCACCCCCCCCCCCACATCCCCCCACCCTCCACTCACCCCCACCCCCAACATCCTCCACTCTCCCACAAACTCTTCTGACATCCCCAACATCATCCACTCACCCACCCTGTCCACACCTTAGCAACATCCCCAATTCACCCAGTGCCCACACCCTACATCTACCACCCTCCCACCTTGTCCCCACCCTGGTTACATCCTCCACTCACCAACCCACCTTGTCCATGCCCTAGTAACTGCCCCCATCCATCTGCCCCACCGTATAAGATCTCCCACCCACCCTGTCCACACCTAGTAACATCTTCCACACCCACCCGTCTACACCCTTGTAACATCTTCCTCTCACCCTTCCACCCTCGTAACACCTCCCACCCACTCATCCACCCACCGCAGTAAGTGCCCGCTCAGCTGCCCCACTGCCCAACTTCATTCAATATTAAATCCATAAAGCCTCTGTTCCAGCCCCAGCCAGTGTGTCCTCTCTCCCGTTAGTGCAACGTGCCGCACGTTAGCTGTTCAGGATGAGGGACATGGGATGTGAGATGATGAATGTTCCACCTACCCTGCAGCTCATCCTGGGAGGAGTAGCCAGATGTCGATGACAAGTAGATGTTGGAAGAAGTGGAAGGCGCTGTCAGTATCCCCATCCTGCCGGATGCTCTGTTTACTTTGTCTTTGTAGCTGTCCTCAAAGCTGGATGGCCTTCCGACTGCTGGATGCGAGATACAGGTTACTAAGGCAAGTCATCACAGGAAAATATTACAGCACCTCATATTTTGCTTGGACACCTTACAACCCAACAATATGATGTTGACATCTCTAACTTCAAGTAACCCTTGTTTTCCCTCTCTCTCTCCATCCCTCCACCATCCTAGCTCTCCGGTCAGTCCTCCTGATTACATTTGATCTTTGGATGCTTCGTTATCACCTTCCCCTAGCTAACAACGATCTATTCTGTATTTTCTTAGAGCTTCGTCCCCTTTGATCTCTTGTTTTCGCACCTTACCCTTCCAAATCTCCCTTTCCCCTGACTAAGTCTGAAGAAAGGTCTCGACCGAAACGTCACACATTCCTTCTGGGCCTGTACTTGTTGGAGTTTAGAAGAATGAAGGGGCACCTCACGTCCATCATGATGAAGTGCTTTGAAAGGTTGGTCTCACGTCCATCATGATGAAGTGCTTTGAAAGGTTGGTCAAGGCCCACATAACATCCAGTCTCCCCTCTACACTTGACCCATTCCAGTTTGCATACCGTCCCAACCGTTCCACTGATGATGCCATAGCAATAGCACTCCACCTAAGCCTGGCTCATCTGGAAAACAATAACAGTTACGTGCGGATGCTGTTCATCGACTTCAGCTCCGCCTTCAACACAGTCATCCCCCAACACCTGGTGAATAAACTCGGCGAAATAGGCATCAGCACCACACTATGCAACTGGTTACTGGACTTCCTCACCGACAGACCACAGGCAGTAAGAGTTGGCAAAAACTCATCAGAGACCACCATCATGAATACCGGGGTCCCACAGGGATGTGTGCTGAGCCCTCTGTTGTTCACGCTGATGACACATGACTGTTGGGCCAAACACAATTCGAACCACATCATCAAGTTCGCAGATGACACAACAGTGGTGGGTCTCATCAGCCACGATGACCTCAGCCTACAGAGAGGAGGTACATACAACAAATCATCAACTGGTGTGACATCAATAACCTTCAACTCAATGTCAATAAAAGAAAAGACATAACTGTGGACTTCAGGAAGAAACAGACAACACACACCCCACTCACCACCAATGGAGTCTGTGAAAAGCACCAAGTTCCTGAGAGTGCACATCACAGATGATCAGACATGGTCCACCAACACCATCTCCCTAGTCAAGAAAGCACAGCAACGCCTCCACTTCCTTTGACGGATGAGGAGAGCCGACCTCCCCCCTTCTGCCCTCACGACTTTTTACAGGGGTGCCATTGAGAGCATTCTTACCAGCAGTCTCTCAGACTGGTATGGCAGTTGCTCTGCTGCTGACCAGAAGGCCCTACAGAGAGTGGTGAGGACAGCAGAGAAGATCACCAGATCACCCCAACCAGCAATCCAGGACTTGTACCCATCTCGCTGTCGCAAGAGAGCAACCAATATCATTAAAGACACCACCCACCCAGCACACAAACTGTTCACCCTCCTACCATCCGGCAAGCGCTACCGCAGCACGCGGAGCAAAACCACCAGATTCAAAAACAGCTTTTTCTCTCAGGCCATCAGACTACTCAACACACTCAAGAAAATTCCATGAACATTACACAAACTAAGACCAATTGACTGTCAAAATAACTTTAATTCAATGTCTGCAGTATGCCATTTGCACTTTTCTATATTGCACCTTTTATTATTGCACCTTAATAACATACCTCAACATTTTACTACACTCTGGCACACTGTGAATATTTTATATAATGTATATGTCCTGTCTATTTTTATTGGTTAGTTATATGGATGGGAAGGGAATGGAGGGTTATGGTCTGAGCGCAGGTATATAGGACTAGGGGAGATTATGTGTTCGGCACGGACTAGAAGGGTCGAGATGGCCTGTTTCCATGCTGTAATTGTTATATGGTTATATGGTTATTGGTATATAGTCTGTCTGTGTTATAAATATTACTTGCACATTTGGAGTATGGGGAAACGCAATTTCAATCCTCTGTGTAACTACTTGTTGCATTATTTGAATTGACAATAAAGTTTACTTTGCTTTATTGAAACTCATTGAAACTTACCGAAAAGTGAAAAGTTTGGATAGAGTGGATGTTTCCATTTGTGGAAGAGTCCAGGTCTAGAGTTCATAGCCTCAAAATTAAACAACGCTCCTTTAGGAAGGAGATAAGCAGGAATGTCTTTAGTCAGAGGATGGTGAATCTGTGGCATTCTTTGCCACAGAAGGCTGTGGAGGCCAAGTCAGTGGATATTTTTAATGCAGAGATAGATCGATACTTGATTAGACATGATGGGACGTATTCTGCATGGACTCATTCTGGTCCTATCACTTACGACCTTATGCTGCCTGTCCCGCTGAGTTACTCCAGCATTTTGTGTCTATCTTTAGTATAAACTGGCATCTGCAGTTGCTTCCTATAAAGGAAAGTATAATCCCTAGCCTCTCAGTAACTGCAGCTCGGTGTTGGTCACCTCCCACCACCAGGGGGCATCAGACCCCGACCCAGCGCTCCCCAGTAACTGAACCGTGTGTTACCACACACAGGCGGGATGGGCAAAGTCTCACTGCAGCTGTGTGATGATCGCTAGTCAGCGCGGACTCGGTGGGCCAAAGGGCTCGTTTCCGACTAAAACTGAGATACTGCAGCACGAGTCTCCGACATGCACCAATGATCGTTGTACTTTAAAACAAGGAGAAGCCCTTAACCAGTCTGTTGGAGGGAAGGGTTAAGAATTTAAGAGCGCTGCCGTCAAAAGGTCATGAGTGATAGGAGAAGAATCAGGACATTCGGCCCATCAAGTCTACGCCGACATTCCATCATGGCTGAACTATCTCTCGCTCCTAACTCTATTCTCATGTGTTCACCCCGTAACCTCTGTACTAATCAATAATCTATCTACTATCTCTACCTTAAAAATATCCACTGACTTGGCCTCCACAGCTTTCAGCGGCAATGAATTCCACTGATTCATCACCCTCTGACTAAAGAAATGCGCCGGTGCCCTGCTTCCAAGCCCCGCGCTGCCCTCCCCGGACACGTACCGACGGGCTCCTGCCAGCCGCTGCTGCTGCCGAGGTGCTGAGAGCGCTTGGAGGCGTTGCTGATGTTGCTGAAGTAGCTACTCAGACTGTTGACTGAACTGTTGGACGGCGAACCTTTAACGCCAGGTACAGGTCCTGGACCCTTGCTGTTTGACCTTTTCTTGTGCAACCTGAAACGATAAAGGGCAACAATTTAGGGCGGAGGCAGACCAGGACTGCGAAAGAGAAGCAAGAACTTCTGTGAAATTGGCACAGCAATCCAAAACACATTGTGGGTAAAGATTATAAGCATAGAAATAGGTGCAGGATTAGGCCATTCGGCCCATCGATCCAGCCTCATTCAATATGATCATGGCTGATCATCCACAATCAGTTCCTGCTTTCTCCCCATATCCCTTGATTCCGCTAGTCCTAAGAACTCCATCTAACTCTCTTCTGAATGCATCCAGTGAATCGGCCTCCACTGCTTACTGTGGTAGAGATTTCCACAGAATCACAACTCTTGTGACATTAGTGAGTTGTGACATTATTGCTATTGAGGGAGTGCAGTGTAGGTTCCCCAGTTTAATTTCCGGGATGGTGGGACTGACATATGATGAAAGAATGGGTTGATTGGACTTGTATTCACTGGTATATAGGAGGATGAGAGGATATATATTGAAACATACATTTTTTAGAGGACAGTTACAAAAAAAAAACAGCCTACTCCTGCACCGATTTTCTGTTTCAGACTGAGATTCGGAAGCAAGGTCTCACCCTGAAATGTCACCCATTGCTTCTTTCAGAGATGCTGCCTGTCCCGCTGAGTTCCTCCAGCATTTTGTGTCCACCTGCGGTGTAAACCAGCATCTGTAGTTACTCCCTACACTTTAAATCAGACTAGCTGGGTCAGGGTAGAGGTTACCGGCACTGTGGTTGAGCAGTGCTCAGGTTTCCAGATGCCAGGGTGTAAGAAGATTTTAAACATCAATGACACAGGAGGCCATTCAGCCCATCTGTGCCAGTCAAGCTAAAACAACCCTGTCTGACCGCCTGCCACCCTGCAGGTCACGCACCGCAATACACGGCCAAGCGTGTTGAAGTTTCACAGCAGTATCCCCTCTGTCCATTGTGACCACATCACTAAATATTCATTCATCGTACACATAGCCACTCACAGACAACCTTTTGTGTCGGCACTGTGGCGCAGCGGTAGAGTTGCTGACTCACAGCACCAGAGACCTGGGTTCAATCCTGACTACGGGTGCTGTCTCTACGGAGTTTGTACCTTCTCCCTGTGACTGCATGGGTTTTCTCCGGGTGCTCCAGTTTCCTCACACACTCCAAAGATGTACAGGTTTGTAGGATAATTGGCTACTGATAATTATAAATTGTCCCTAGTGTGTGTAGGATAATGCTAGCTTATGGGGTGACGACTGGTTGGTGCGGACTTGGTGGGCCAAAGGGCTTGTTTCCGCGCTGTATCACTAAAGTCTAAAGGTCCCCCAATGGCCCTGTTCGTTTCTTGATCATTCTCTTGCTTCGCGTACATAAAATATCTTTTGATTTTATTTGCCAAATATTTTCAAACCCTCCTTGCTTTCTGTAATTGTCACCATTAATTTCTCTCCTACACTTTCTAAACTCTGCTGGCTTTTCTGCCCCATTAATCCCTCAGCGCCTGTCATAAGCAAAACATTGCTGTTGTGTGTGATTGGCCCTGTTCCAGTTTAGTGCCCAGTGAATCACTACACATAACATGTCGCAGAACATGAGGAACATGATTTAAGATTATCCGACCTGCTTCCAAGCGAGATTACAGCACTGAACAGCTTCAGCTTTTGCATTCAGCCAATCTTACACGGGTTGTAACTCTTCGCTAGGTCCAGCTACAGTGCCACGTAATTGCCTTGACCTTTGTTTGTGCACCCCAGGGTTGGCACTGTTCCCGCTGGCCACGTGGTTGGCATCATATTCCAACTAACTGCAGGCTTCCTTCATCCCTCCCCTTCCTTTCCAGCCAACCTCCTGCCAACTGCACGGCTGCCTCTCCAGCTGCACCGCTCTGCTGCAACATTCCATCTCTTTCTATAATTTGGTCCTCACCCTAAAATGTCTTCTATGCTGTCTAACAGTTTAATCTCATAGGTGATAGGAGCAGAATTAGACCATGCAGAGAAATGTGAGTTGTTGCATTTTGGGAAGACTAACAAGGGCAGGACCTGCACAGTGAATGGTGGGGCTCAGGGGAACGTTGTAGAGTAGAGGGATCGAGGTGCATGGTTCCCTGAAGGTGGACTCACAGGTAGATCGAGTTGTCAAAAGGCTTTTGGCACATTGGCCTTCATCAGCCACAGTATTGAGTATAGAAGTTGGGAGGTCAAGTTGCAGTTGTATAAGACGTTGGTGAGGCTGCTTTTAGAGTATTGTGTTTAGACAATAGGTGCAGGAGTAGGCCATTCGGCCCTTCGAGCCAGCACCCCCATTCAATGTGATCATGGCTGATCATCACCAATCAGTACCCCGTCCCTGCCTTCAGTGAAGAAAGCGAATGGTATGTTACCTTTCATAGCAAAAGGATTTGAGTATAGGAGCAGGGAGGTTCTACTGCAGTTGTACAGGGTCTTGGTGAGACCACACCTGGAGTATTGCGTACAGTTTTGGTCTCCAAATCTGAGGAAGGACATTATTGCCATAGAGGGAGTGCAGAGAAGGTTCACCAGATTGATTCCTGGGATGTCAGGGCTGTCTTATGAAGAAAGACTGGATAGACTTGGTTTATACTCTCTAGAATTTAGGAGATTGAGAGGGGATCTTATAGAAACTTACAAAATTCTTAAGGGGTTGGACAGGCTAGATGCAGGAAGATTGTTCCTGATGTTGGGAAAGTCCAGGACAAGGGGTCACAGCTTAAGGATAAGGGGGAAATCCTTTAAAACCGCGATGAGAAGAACTTTTCTCACACAGAGAGTGGTGAATCTCTGGAACTCTCTGCCACAGAGGGTAGTCGAGGTCAGTTCATTGGCTATATTTAAGAGGGAGTTAGATGTGGCCCTTGTGGCTAAGGGGATCAGACGGTATGGAGAGAAGGCAGGTACGGGATACTGAGTTGGATGATCAACCATGATCATATTGAATGGCGGTGCAGGCTCGAAGGGCCGAATGGCCTACTCCTGCACCTAATTTCTATGTTAGATTTACTAGAATGTTGCCTGGGTTTCAGCAACTAAGTTACAGAGAAAGGTTGAACAAGTTAGGGCTTTATTCTTTGGAGCGCAGAAGGTTAAGGGGGGACTTGATAGAGGTTTTTAAAATGATGAGAGGGATAGACAGAGTTGACGTGGAAAAGCTTTTCCCACTGAGAGTAGGGAAGATTCAAACAAGGGGACATGACTTGAGAATTAAGGGACTGAAGTTTAGGGGTAACATGAGGGGGAACCTTTACTCAGAGAGTTGTAGCTGTGTGGAATGAGCTTCCAGTGAAGGTGGTGGAGGCAGGTTCGTTTTTATCATTTAAAAATAAATTGGATAGTTATATGGATGGGAAGGGAATGGAGGGTTATGGTCTGAGCGCAGGTATATGGGACTAGGGGAGATTATGTGTTCGGCACGGACTAGAAGGGTCGAGATGGCCTGATTCCGTGCTGTAATTGTTATATGGTTATATGGTTTCTATGTTTTCCCCATATCCCCTGACTCCGCTATCTTTAAGAGCCCTATCTAGCTCTCTCTTGAAAGCATCCAGCGAACCTGCCTCCACCGCCCTCTGAGGCAGAGAATGCCATAGACTCACAACTCTCTGTGAGAAAAAATGTTTCCTCGTCTCCGTTCTAAATGGCTTACCCACTAATGGTTAAACCCAACTAAATGGTTTAGTTCTGGCCGCCATGTTATAGGAAAAATGTTGTCAAGCTGGAACGGGTACAGAGAAGATTTACGAGGATGTTGCCAGGACTAGAGGGAGAGGTTGAGTAGGCTGGGACTCTATTTCATGAAGTGGATGAGGATGAGGGGTGATCGTATAGACCTGCAAAAGATAATGAGAGGAACAGATTGGGTAGAGGCACAGAGGCCTAATTTGCATGCTGGTATTTGCAGAATAAAGCGTTCAAATTTACTGTTGACGGCATAGTTGCCTATCTGTTTAATTTACATATTTTTGAATGATGTGCTGCTTTTCAAGCATGTAACTCCCCGTAAATCGCAAGGTGCTTGTACTAGTGCATTGCATGATTTGAATGGATAAACTAAGCTTGGCCTGTTGTCACAGCGGAAGAGTTGCTGCCTAAAGGACCTGTCCCACTTGGGTGACCTAATTGGCGAATTTAGAAGAGTTTAAAAAAATGGCATGTTGAAGACCTCCTTTGACTATGTTGAAGACTAGCTTCGACCTCCTTCGACTAAATTTGGGAAAATTAAACACCAAATAGTGGAGTGTGAAGACGACCTCCTTCGATTTCCTTCGACTATGATGAAGACTATCTACAACTATCTTCAACTACGTTTGACTATCCTTGATTACCTACGACTAGCATGCCGACCTACTATAATCTACTATGACTAAACCTACGAGTAAAAAAAAGTATTGATTTTTTCCATGGCGACCTTTTTTTACTCACAGGCATTTTTTAAAATATTGAAAAAAACTTTGCGACCTAGCTGAGGCCTTGAGTACGTGGAGACCATTCTTGAGCATGAAGGAGAGTTACGAAGACCTCCTACGACCTCATGACGACCATGCTGCGAGTATGAGTCGAGGGCAAACTCACCAGAACTCACGAATTAGGTCGCCCAAGTGGGACAGGCCCTTTAAGGGTTTGTCCCACTTATGCGATATTTTTGGCGACTGCCGGCACCCGTCACGGTTGCAGCAGGTCGCTGAAAATTTTCAACATGTTGAAATTCCAGTGGCGACCAGAAAAAGGTATGACTCTTCGGGCGACTACTCACGACCATACTGGCGTCACGTGTCGACATGTCGCGGCATCTCCCCTTCCCATTCCCACACTGACCTTTCTATCCTCGGCCTCCTCCACTGTCAGAGTGAAGTCACACACATATTGGAGGAAGAGCACCTCACATTTCACTTGGGCAGCTTACCCCCTAGTGGTATGAACATTGATTTCTCCAATTTCAAGTAACTCCTGCATTCACTCTCTCCCCCACACTGGATATCCTACTAGTTCCAATGTTCGCATCCTTGTATCCCTGTCGTTATCAGCTCTTCCCCAGCCAACAATGGGCCATTGTGGACTCCACTCTTCCTTGGTCATCTGTTGCCGGCCTCAGTTTGTTCTGGTTTTTTCCTACCTCTCATTCCGTCCCCCCTACTTTCAATCTGAAGGCAGGTTCCATCCTAATTCCCCAGAGATGCTGCCTGACCCGCTGAGTTACTCCAGCACTTTGTATCTCAGTATCGACCAGCATCTGTAGTTTCTTTCTACCCAATCAGGGTCTCACTCTGTCTGACAGTTATTAGGGAGTTAGCATTCGCTTCCAGTTTATCTTTGTCCTTTTATATCGCTAAGCTGAACAAAATGTTGACACCACCACTGAACACCTTTCCCTGCTGACTATCCTGCTACCTTCCTAAATCCATTCCCCAAACTAAAATCAAAAATGTTCTGCTTAAGACTTATTCCAGGGATCAACCTGGGTAATGATCCAGTCTGAGACAACGGTGTCAAGGAGATGGAGAAATATGGAATAGAATAGAAAGATGGAATCAGGGCACAATGCACTTGCCCACCATTAGAATAATGCTGCACCATGAACTGCCGAGAGCAGGCATCTTAAAGCTGAGAAAACACCTGCCTGGGCCCCAATAACAAACAGAAGTTGCGATTCGTCCTTCATTATGGTGGCGGCCTTGCCGAGTCAACGCTACACCCCACGCTGCCTTGGCAAGGCCACCAGCACTTCAAGCACCTGTCACACCATGGCCACTCCGCCTTCTCCCCTTACCCATCGGGCAAAAGGTGTAGAAGTGTGGAAACACACACCTCCAGATTCAGGGACAGTTTCTTCCCAGCTGTCATCAGGCAACTGAACCATCCTACGAATATCTAAAGAGCAGTCCTGAACTACGATCCACCTCATTGGAGACCATCGGACTATTTTTGATTGGACTTTACTGGCTTTATCTGGCAGTAAACGCTATTTACCTTACCATGTACACTGTGAATGAATCGATAGTATTCACATATAGTCTTTCTGCAGACTGGTTAGCACGCAACAAAAGTTTTTTACTATTCCTCAGTACACGTGACCAACAAACTAAACTAAAAGATGGCAGCAGAAATCTCACAGGTAGGTGTATGAAGGAACTGCAGATACAGGTGTATACCGGATAAACACAAAAAGCAGCAGTAACTCAGCGAGGCAGGCAACATCTCTGGAGAGAATGAACAGGTGATGTTTCGGGTTGAGCCCCTACTTCAGACTGAGAGTCAGGGGAAAGAGAAACGAGAGATAGAGACGGTGATGTAGTGAAATATGGAACAAATGAATGAAAGCTATGCAAAAAAAGTAACCATGATAAAGGAAACAGGCCATTGCTAGCCGTTTGCTAAGTGAGAATGAGAGACTGGTGCGCCTTGGGTTGGGGAGGGATGGAGAGTGTCGCTTGTCAGAGCTGGGAAGGGAGGGGGGAAGAAGTTTATTTCACACGGGGAAGGAATATCATGACTCTCTCACTCTCTCTCTCTCCTTCTTTCCCTCCTCAAGGAACTGCAGATGCTGGTTGATTAAAAAAAAGTCACAAAGTAACTCAGTGTGTCAAGCCACTCTCTGGTCACATTCCCTCCAACATCCCATATGAGCCCATCAACCAAATAGCTTCATCAACAACCTATTGGCACGGCAACCCTGTCCTTGGCCTATGGAAGATATACACATTCTATCATCCTCCACCTGCAATTCCAAGCAGGAAAGAAGAGGCTGTTGGAAATTTCCTTGAGTTTTGTCCAGAACTATTTCCTGTTGGGAAATGTTCAGTTGGGGTGGGGGGAGGGGGGAATGTAGGGGGGGGGGGGGGGGGGGGGGTTGGGAGTTGGGCGGCGGTGCTGGGGGAGGAGAGGGAAGGGGTGGGGGTTTGGGGGGAGTTGGAGTTTTGATACATCGCTTCCCGAGTGAGATACTAGGTTGGAACCTGCATATTTACTGTTAGAAAGGAGCATAGCTTAGAGAGGAAAGAACGAGAGGGAGGGAGGGGGGGGGGGGGGGGGGGGAAACGAGACAAGAGAGAGTTAGAGAGATGTACCTGACGGGAGTCTCTTGTAAGAGGGAGCACCGGATTTGGCGGAGCCACTGCTGCTGCTGGAGGTGTCGTCGTTGTGCTGGTAATAGTCGTTGGTGGCCAGACGAGGACTGCGGTGGGACATCCTCACCGTAGCACCATCACCCCGAGCCTCAGCCTGCGCACAGCGCTGTGAGTCTTCCGCACTAACTGTGAGCAAAGAGAAAAACAGTGTGAGGGGCAACCCTGCACTGGGCACTGGCATCCTGCCCGCTGGCCCAGAGAGGGAAGGGGACACATTGCTGTCATCCTACACACCCTCCCTGCACATGGCAAGGCACATGGTATTGGGGGTAGAGTGCTGACATGGATAGAAAATTGGTTGGCAGATAGGAAACAAAGAGTAGGGATTAACGGGTCCCTTTCAGAATGCAGGCAGTGACTAGTGGGATACTGCAAGGCTCGGTGCTGGGACCGCAGCTATTTACAATTGATATCAATGATTTAGATAAAGGGATTACAAGTAACATTAGCAAATTTGCAGATGACACAAAGCAGGGTGGCAGTGTGAACTGTGAGGAGGATGCTATGAGAATGCAGGGCGACTTGGACAGGATGCGTGAGTGGGCAGATGCATGGCAGATGCAGTTTAATGTGGATAAATGTGAGGTTATCCACTTTGGTAGCAAAAACAGGAAGGCAGATTATTATCTAATTGATGTCAAGTTGGGAAAAGGGGAAGTACAACTGGATCTGGGGGTCCTTGTTTATCAGTCAATGAAAGTAAGCATACAGGTACAGCAGGCAGTGAAGAAAGAGAATGGCATGTTGGCCCTTTTAACAAGAGGACTTGAGTATAGGAGCAAAGAGGGCCTTCTGCAGATGTACAGGGCCCTAGTGAGACCACACCTGGAGTATTGTGTGCAGTTTTGGTCTCCAAATTTGAGGAAGGACATTCTTGCTATTGAGAGAGTGCAACGTTCCCTAGGACATTGAGGGAAGTGTAGAAATAGCCGGGGCTATGACAGAAATATTTCAAATGTCATTAGAAACGGGAATAGTCCCCGAGGATTGGCGTACTGCGCATGTTGTTCCATTGTTTAAAAAGGGTTCTAAGAGTAAACCTAGCAATTATAGGCCTGTTAGTTTGACTTCAGTGGTGGGCAAATTAATGGAAAAGATACTTCAAGATAATATATATATAATATATGTATAAGCAGCTGGATGAACAGGGTCTGATTAGGAACAGCATGGATTTGTGCCTGGAAGGTCATGTTTGACTAATCTTGAATTTTTTGAAGAGGTTACTAGGGAAATTGACGAGGGTAAAGCAGTGGATGTTGTCTATATGGACTTTAGTAAGGCCTTTGACAAGGTTCCTCATGGGAGGTTGGTTAAGAAGGTTCAATTGTTGGGTATAAATGCAGGAGTAGCAAGATGGATTCAACAGTGGCTGAATGGGAGATGCCAGAGGGTAATGGTGGATGGTTGTTTGTCGGGTTGGAGGCAGGTGACTAGTGGGGTGCCTCAGGGATCGGTGTTGGGTCCTTTGTTGTTTGTCATGTACATCAATGATCTGGATGAAGGTGTGGTAAATTGGATTAGTAAGTATGCAGATGATACCAAGATAGTTGTGGATAATGAAGAGGATTTCCAAAGTCTACAGAGTGATTTAGGCCATTTGAAAGAATGGGCTGAAAGATGGCAGATGGAGTTTAATGCTGATAAATGTGAGGTGCTACACCTTGGCAGGACAAATCAAAATAGGACGTACATGGTAAATGGTAGGGAATTGAAGAATACAGTTGAACAGAGGATCTGGGAATAACCGTGCATAGTTCCTTGAAGGTGGAATCTCATATAGATAGGGTGGTAAAGAAAGCTTTTGGTATGCTAGCCTTTATAAATCAGAGCATTGAGTATAGAAGCTGGGATGTAATGTTAAAATTGTACAAGGCATTGGTGAGACCAAATCTGGAGTATGGTGTACAATTTTGGTCGCCCAATTATAGGAAGGATGTCAATAAAATAGAGAGAGTACAGAGGAGATTTACTAGAATGTTGCCTGGGTTTCAACAACTAAGTTACAGAGAAAGGTTGAACAAGTTAGGGCTTTATTCTTTGGAGCGCAGAAGGTTAAGGGGGACTTGATAGAGGTCTTTAAAATGATGAGAGGGATAGACAGAGTTGACGTGGACCAGCTTTTCCTTTGAGAATAGGGAAGATTCAAACAAGAGGACATGACTTGAGAATTAAGGGACAGAAGTTTAGGGGTAACATGAGGGGGAACTTCTTTACTCAGAGGGTGGTAGCGGTGTGGAATGAGCTTCCAGTGGAAGTGGTGGAGGCAGGTTCGTTGGTATCATTTAAAAATAAATTGGATAGGCATATGGATGAGAAGGGAATGGAGGGTTATGGTATGAGTGCAGGCAGGTGGGACTAAGGGTAAAAAGTTGTTCGGCACGGACTTGTAGGGCCAAGATGGCCTGTTTCCGTGCTGTAATTGTTATATGGTTATATGGTTAACGTAGGTCCACAAGGTAAATTCCCGGGATTGGCAGGGCTGTCATATGCGGGGTGGGCGTGTATACTCTGCAATTTAGAAGGATGAGAGGGCATCTTATGGAAACATATAAGATTATTATTAGTTTGGACATACTAGAGGCAGGAAACATGTTCCCGATGTGCGGGGAGTCGGGAACAGGAGACCAGGGCCTCAGTTTAAGAATAAGGGCTAAGCCATTTAGAACAGAGATGAGGAAACACTTTTTCACACAGAGAGTTGCGAGTCTGTGGAATTCTATGCCTCAGAGGCCAGTTCCCTGGATACTTTCACGAGAGAGTGCAACCTGATTGTGGATAATCAGCCATGATCACATTGAATGGGGGTGCTGGCTTGAATGGCCGAATGGTCTATTCCTGCACCTATTGTCGGGGAATCTACAACTAGGAACAGAGGCATAGGTGACAGGAGAGGGGCAACCTGAGGGGTAACCATTCCAACAGAGAGTGGAGAGGACATGGAACAAACTGCCAGAGGAAGTGATTTCGGGATTCCATCGTGATTTCATTGATTTAGATTTACTAGAATGTTGCCTGGGTTTCAGCAACTAAGTTACAGAGAAAGGTTGAACAAGTTAGGGCTTTATTCTTTGGAGCGCAGAAGGTTAAGGGGGGACTTGATAGAGGTTTTTAAAATGATGAGAGGGATAGACAGAGTTGACGTGGAAAAGCTTTTCCCACTGAGAGTAGGGAAGATTCAAACAAGTGGACATGACATGAGAATTAAGGGACTGAAGTTTAGGGGTAACATGAGGGGGAACTTCTTTACTCAGAGAGTGGTAGCTGTGTGGAATGAGCTTCCAGTGAAGGTGGTGGAGGCAGGTTCGTTTTTATCATTTAAAAATAAATTGGATAGTTATATGGATGGGAAGGGAATGGAGGGTTATGGTCTGAGTGCAGGTATATGGGACTAGGGGAGATTATGTGTTCGGCACGGACTAGAAGGGTCGAGATGGCCTGTTTCCGTGCTGTAATTGTTATATGGTTATATAGAGCTAGATAGGACTCTTGATGATAACGGAGTTAAAGAATAATGGGAAGAAGGCAGGAACTGGGTACTGATTGTGGATGATCAGCCATGATCACATTGAATAGGGGTGCTGGCTTGAATGGTCTATTCCTGCACCTATTGTCGGGGAATCTACAACTAGGGAACAGAGGCATAGATAGATATAGATATGCCATTTATTGTCACTATACATGTACAGTGAAACTGAAAGCTGCTCGTACTCAGTGCATACATACAATTTAGCACAAAAAAAACAAGAAACAGAAAAAACAAAAAACAGAAGGGAGATGGGGGGGGGGGGGGGGAATAGGTGCACAAATTTTAGGTGCACATAGGTGACAGGAGAGGGGCAACCTGAGGGGTAACCATTCCAACAGAGAGTGGAGAGGACATGGAACGGACTGCCAGAGGAAGTGATTTCGGGATTCCATCGTGATTTCATTGACAGGCAGGGCAAGTGGAAGTGTGCTTTAATAGTAGTTTTTGTAAAGTTTCACATGTCAATAAATTGTAAATAATAACATCAATCTAAACGAAACTTGGCTAACGGATACCCTAGGACAATGGTGGGCCAAAATTTGTAGCGCTATCGTGTACCGCTTTGGCGGAGTTTTGGAATCACACACGCACGCATTCAAACAAACAAAATGATTTTTTTAGTAATATTGTAATAGATAGATAATAATACTTTTGGCAAATTCAGTCATTCTCCCTTTAACCATATAACCATATAACAATTACAGCATGGAAACAGGCCATCTCGGCACTACAAGTCCGTGTCGAACAATTATTTTCCCCTAGTCCCATCCACCTGCACTCAGACCATAACCCTCCATTCTTTTCCCATCCATATACCTATCCAATTTATTTTTAAATTATAAAATCGAACCTGCCTCCACCACTTCCACTGGAAGCTCATTCCACACAGCTACCACTCTCTGAGTAAAGAAGTTCCCCCTCATGTTACCCCTAAACTTCTGTCCCTTAATTCTCAAGTCATGTCCTCTTGTTTGAATCTTCCCTACTCTCAATGGGAAAAGTTTGTCCACATCAACTCTGTCTATCCCTCTCACCATTTTAAAGACCTCTATCAAGTCCCCCCTTAACCTTCTGCGCTCCAGAGAAATAAAGACCTAACTTATTCAACCTTTCTCTGTAATTTAGTTGCTGAAACCCAGGCACCATTCTAGTAAATCTCCTCTGTACTCTCTCTATTTTGTTGACATCCTTCCTATAATTGGGCGACCAAAATTGTACACCATGCTCCAGAATTGGCCTCACCAATGCCGTGTACAATTTCAACATTACATCCCAACTTCTATACTCAATGCTCTGATTTAACATGCCATTTTATCACAGGTAGTTAACAGTTTCCCTATCATTAACCGTTCCAGTTGACTCCACGAGTCACCAGCTACCATCCCTGTATCAGAGATAACGAAGTTTGCAGCAAGACGCCGACCATAGCACAGGATTGATATGGTTTGAAAACCTCTACAGCTTCACTGCCTTCTCCCCATATCCCTTGACTCCGCTATTTTTATGAGCCCTATCTAGCTCTCTCTTGAAAGCATCCAGAGAACATGCCTCCACCGCCCTCTGATAAGGGGAGGCAGTCAAGGGGGTGAGGCTGGGAGCCGCCCCCGTCCGCAGGGCCCCGGCACCGGGAAGAGAGGTCACCTTTGCGGAGCCAGGGACCGACATGACAGACATACACTCACCGAGTGATGGTCCTTGCGGGATCCGAGCGGCAGAAGCTTCCCCGTGGCTCCAGGAACAAGGAGTGGCACTTCAACTACTCCCCTTCTGGTCACCGCCTGTCCTCGCCGCACCTAGAGTATAGTATAGTAGATAATCGTAGATGATGGTAGATAATCGTAGATGATGGTAGATGAGGGTAGGGTAAGGTGGGGTAGAGTATGGCTGAGCTGAGCTGAGCTGAGCAGAGCAGACACCAGACACAACCTCCGCCATCACCGTCTGTCTGTGTCTGTGTCTGTTTTTATGTCCCGCCCCCGACGCCGCTGCCCATTGGCTGCATCGTTCAAAATGCTCCATTCTAGAGTGTTAGTTTGTGTCACGGTTCCACCCCCCAACATTCCAACCGCCCGCACCCTCACCTCCCCTCCCTGATCCCCATCCCCACAATAGCTTCACTCTGACTATAAAAGATGAAATAGCGGCACATTTGGATGGCAGTATCAGGATCGGTCCAAGATCTTTGGGGATGTAACTAGGAAAATGGACAAGGGAGAGCCAGTAGATGTAGTGTACCTGGACTTTCAGAAAGCATTTGATAAGGTCCCACATAGGAGATTACTGGGCACATGTATTAGAGCACATGTATTGGGGGTAATAATAATAATAATAACTTTTATTTATTGGGTGCCTTTCAGACATCTCAAGGACACCTTACATAGGTTAACAGGAAATATAAACATATAATCAGAAGAAAATAAATAATAAAGACATCACAGAAACACAAATTTAAAACAGAATTCAGTCCAAAAACAAAAATCAAAAACACAATGTGAAGAGAGAGCAGCGGCAGCTAAAGCGCGCCAGTGTTTCTCTCTTCTCTCTTCACGGCAGCCATCTTGGACAAAGACTAAAAGGATTACCTTACAGACAAAAAATCATCCCCCCACAATGGACACCACTGTGGGGGAAGGCACAATGTCCAGTCCTCATCCCAAGTTCACCCCAAAGGTAGGGTACTGACATGGATAGAAACTTGGTTGGCAGACAGGAAAAAGACTAGGAATAAACGGGTCCCTTTCAGAATGGCAAGCAGTGACTAGTCGGGTATCGCAAGGCTGGGTGCTGGGACCGCAGCTATTTACAATATACATTAATGATTTAGATGAAGAGATTAAAAGTAACATGAGCAAATTTGCAGATGACACAAAGCTGGGCGGCAGTGTGAACTGCGAGGACGATGCTATGAGGATGCAGGGTAACTTGGACAGGTTGGGTGAGTGGGCAGATGCATAGCAGATGCAGTTTAATAAATGTGAGGTTATCCACTGTCGTGGCAAAAACAGGAAGGCACATTATCATCTAAATGGTGTCAAGTTGGGAAAAGTGGAAGTACCACGAGATCTGAGGGTCCTTGTTCATCAGTAACTGAAAGCAAGCATGCAGGTCCAGCAGGCAGTGAAGAAAGCGAATGGCATGTTGGCCTTCATACCAAGTAGAGTTGTGTATAGGAGCAAAGAGGTCGTTCTGCAGTGGTACAGGGCCCTAGTGAGACCACACCTGGACTATTGTGTGAAGTTTTAGTCTCTAAATTTGAGGAAGGACATTCTTGCTATTGAGGGAGTACAATGTAGGTTCACCAGGTTAATTCCAGTGATGGCGGGACTGTCATATGTTGATAGAATAGAGCGGCTGGGCTTGTATACTCTGGAATTTAAAAGGATGAGAGGGGAGCTTATTGAAACATATAACATTATTAATAGTTGGGACACCCTAGAGGCAGGAAACATTGTCCCAATTTTGGGAGAGTCCAGAACCAGGGTCCAGTTTAAGAATAAGCCATTTAGAACGGAGATGAGCAAAAACTTTTTCACACAGATTTGTGAGTCTGTGGAATTCTCTGCCTCAGAAAGCAGTGGAGGCCAATTCTCTGGAGGCTTTCAAGAGAGTTAGATAGAGCTCTTAAAGATAGCAAAGTCAAGGGATATGGGGAGAAGGCAGGAAAGGGGTTCTGATTGTGGATGATCAGCCATGATCACAGTGACCCTGATCCCCGCCCCCCCCTGACCGCCTCCCAAAACAGCACCAGCACCCCTACACCACCCCCCGATCCCCACCATCACACCAGCCCCACCCTGACCCTCACACCACCAGCACAGCAGCACCACTGCCTCTCCTACACTCTCACCACCTGGCCCCTACACCAGCACCAGCCATACCCCCATGCCCCCCACACTCCATCACCCACCCTCCAACCCTACAAAAGCCGCTCCCACCCCTACCCCAACCTCCTGACTCCCACCTACCCTCCCCCATCCCCACCATATCCACCCCCGCTCTCCAACCCCCACACGCCCACCTCTCGCCCACTCCCACCACTCCACACCCCCATCCCCTCCATCCTCGCTCCACACCCTGCCACTCCACACCCACCATCCCCCACCAACCTGAACGCCCAGCAACCCCCATGAACCTCAATCTCTCCCAACACCTCCACTGACCATCCATCACCACTCCCCTCACCCACACTCCCCTCCATCTACAACACCCCCACCCCCCCGCCACCACCCCCATCCACACCCTGATACTACCCCCACACACCACCACCACCCACACCGCACAATCCCCATTACCACCCGTGACCATATAACAATTACAGCACGGAAACAGGCCATCTCGGCCCTACAAGTCCATGCCAAACAAATTTTTTTCCCCTTAGTCCCACCCGCCTGCACTCGTACCATAACCCTCCATTCCCTTCTCATCCATATGCCTATCCAATTTATTTTTAAATGATACCAATGAACCTGCCTCCACCACTTCCACTGGGAGCTCATTCCACACCGCCACCACTCTCTGCGTAAAGAAGTTCCCCCTCATATTACCCCTAAACTTCTGTCCCTTAATTCTGAAGTGACCCTTCAATCACTCCCACCACCACTCCCACATCCACTCCACATCACCTTTGCACAGTCCACCTGGACCTACCTGATCTCCCGGTTGTTAAATACTTTAATTCACCTTCCCATTCCCACTCAGACCTTTCTATCCTCGGTCTCCTCCATTGTCAGAGTGAGGCTAAACGCAAGTTGTAGGAACAGCATCTCATATTTCGCTTGGGCCCAGAAAATTGATTTCTCCAACTTCAAGTAACCCCGGTATTCCCGCTCTCTCCATCCCTTCCCCACCCAAGTCGCACCAGCTTCTCGTTTTCACCCAGCAAACAGCTAACAATGGCCTGTTTCCTTTATCATCGTTACTTTTTTGCATATCTTTCATTCGTTGTTCTATATCTCTCTACATCATCATCTATAATCTCTCCTTTCCCTTTCCTGTGACTTTCAGTCTGAAGAACGGTCTTGACCCGAAACGTCCATTCCTTCTCTCCAGACATGCTGCCTGTCCCACTGAGTTACTCCAGCTTTATGTGTCTATCTTCGGTTTAAACAGGCATCTGCAGTTCCTTCCTACACATTTTGTCTGCTATTTCAAGTACTCGCATGTAAAATGTATTTCCATGTTTGTCTTCATTTCTTCATCCAACCACCTTAAATCAATACCTTCTGGTTATTGCATCCACACCCTTCACAGCTGGGACTGCTTCCCTGATGCGCCCAAAGGGAACTTATACATTTAGAGGGAGAGCGTGCAAACTCCACACAGGCAGCACCCGAGGTCAGGATTGAATCGGGGTCAGAGGAGCTGCGAAAAGGTGACTCCACAAGCTGCACCACAGTGCTGTTACTGCTCCTCTAGCCCCTCAGCTCTAAGGAAACATCAGATTCAGATTCAGATTCAATTTTAATTGTCATTGTCAGTGTACAGTACAGAGACAACAAAATGCATTAGACAACGAAAAGGACAAAAACATCCTCGTCTTCCCGTGCCCACATACACACAAGAAGTGTCTCGACCCAAAACGTCACCCATTCGGGATGCTGCCTGTCCCACTGAGTTACTCCAGCATTTTGTGTCTGCCACACATAATTCCTCATCTCTCGAGAGCTACTGTGAGTCCCTCTGAGCCCTCTCCAAACCTCACAATCCTTCTGTGCCTGAATTTCTGGAACTGGACACAGTACTCAAAACCAGGCTTCATATCTATATAATTAAAAGTCTCATCTTGACCACTTCCTGTTTACACTGTGCTTCATATAATGCCTTATAGATGTAACTTTCCGACTGTGTACGCTGTATGCTTCGTGAAATGCTTTGTTAGCCGCCCAGACCAATTTGAATATTTTTCTCCCATATTGCAGCTTCTTTGATGGTTAAATGCCAAGGATGTCATTATGACTTCCACGGCCATGCATCATTTCACAGACCAGCACTGCCTAGTGGTAACAGAGGCATTGAAACAGCAGATGGTAATTGTGAGGTGATGTTTTTGGATGGAATAATGTTAGTATTTACACAGAGGCGGCACCTAGACACAGCGCCAGAGCTGCTGCCACCCAGCACCAGAGAACCAAGTTCGTTCCTGACCTCGGGTTGTATTGTATTGTATTGTATTCAAATTTATTGTCATTGTCTCAATTAGAGACAACGAAATGAATTTCCCTTTACAGTCAGTATCATAAAAATAAATAAATAATAAATATTAAAACATTAAAAAAAAAAATAGAATTTAAAAAAAAAACACAAACACAGAAAGTCCACGACACAACACAACACAGTGGCACCAAGGTGAGGAAGGCACCATTGTCCAGCCAGCCTCCCCTCCGATCTTCCCAGATGTTTATCCGTGGTCTGGGCCTTCCGAGCACCCGCAGTCGCCGCCCCGGGCGGCCCGATGTTCAGGCCCTCACGCCGGGCTGGTGGAACGCCGACGCCGAACCCCGACGGTGAGCATCCTCCTCCTCAGCGGCCCGGACCTCCCGATCAGCTGCCTCCCGCAGCCGGAGTCCGCAGCTCCCTAGTCCGCAGGTCGAGCCGGGCAGAGTCGCAGGACCCCACGTTGTTGATCAGCGCCGCCCGCGTTGGGAGCTCAGCAAACCGCAGCTCCAGGACGTCGGTGCAGCAGGTCCAGCACTCCGGGCTCCAGACGGCGACCCCCGGTAAGGCATCGCCAGCCCTGCGATGTTTCAGCGCTGTCCTGCCGCTGCTGGAGCTCCGGTCGATCCCGGTAGGAAAGGCCGCGCCAATCCAGGTAGGTAGGCCACTGTGGGGGGAGGGGGGGGGGGCGAGGACGCGACTCGGGTAATAGTCGCGTCCTCACCAGGAAGCGGCTGAAGGACGGTATTCCCCGCACCGTGCCCTCTTCCCCCACATAAAGACATTAAAAAAATCATAAAAAACACACATCAACATAACTAAAAAAACAAAAAAAGAAAAAGATACCCGGCTGAAGGTGGAGGCTGCTGGCACCAGCGCCACCGGAAGTACAATACTCGGATGCTGTATGCATGGAGTTTACGCATTCTCCCTGTGACTGGGTTTCCTCCAGGTGCTCCGGTCTCCTCCCACATCCCAAAGACGTGCAGGCTTGTAGGTTGATTGGCCCTCTATAAATTACCCCTTGTGTGCAGAGATTGGATGAGATTTTTTTTTTTAATTTATTTTAAACAAGGCCGTGCATATTGATGATCATGTAAATATGCAAGATTATAGCCAATAGTTAATTTCCATCTTTAGTTTTGGCAGCAAAAATAAACAATTATACAAGACACACAACCAACTCAATTCACACAGACATCCATCACAGTGAGTCTCTTCCTCACTGTGATGGAAGGGAAAGTCTTGTCTTTCCATCCTCTCCCGATGTTAAAGGCCCCGGCGGGCGATGGCAAGTCCCGCAGCCATTAAAGCCGCGCCGGGCGATGTCAGGCCCCGCTCCACGTCTTGATGTTGGAGCCCCCGGTGGGGCCTGGCAAGTCCCGCAGGCTG